>VZRZ01002840.1:90993-121037 GCA_013398175.1 Climacteris rufus | reverse complement strand
GCACGGGGGGCAGGGATGGCACCGGGGGCAGGGATCGCACAGAGCAGCCCCGCTCTGCCTCCAGCCGGAGTCCCTGCGCGGCTCGGCAGCTTCAATGAGGCAGATTGTGTTGCCACGTGGGTGCAAATGTGGGAGCTTCCTTCTAGATAGCCTTGTGTAGCAATCTGGGCTGGGGCCTTTTAAAACCTTAACGACTCCATACTTAAGCCTTTAATATCCACGTAAAATAGTTCATTGAGCACGGCCTGGTATTCAGGAGAACAGTGTGCCATTGTCGGCTGATGAGTAACTTTAGGCAAAGAAGTTATTTTGTACCTCTGTGCTTTTTCTTCTCCCGCATCTGCTTTGTCTGTGTAGATAGCAAAGCCTTGCAGGGCAGGAGTGGCTCAGGCTGTGCGTGTCCAGTCATCCACACGGAGCTGCAGCCTCACCGGGAGCCTCTCGGTGCTCCCCAGCCCTGCCCATATCACAGCCCTCTTCAGCCTCTCTGTGTGCTGTGTATGTGCTGCAGGGGGTTAGTATTAATTACTGGTTAAAACCTGGACTCCTGAATTCTGTTACATTAAAGTAGCCGTATCCCATACGCATAAACCCTTGCACAAATGGGTCACTGTACAGAAAGCGTAGAGGCTACTAACTCTTCTGGCGACCAGGTGCTAAATTGTGAGGGCAAAGGGACCAGAGATGCTCTAACAGGATGGCTTCAGCCACTGAAAAGTCTCCGTGTTCTCAAGAAAGCTGGCCTTACCTGACTGTGCTCTAGTCCTTGAAATTTAAGGGGAACAAAGATACCATTGTCAGGGCAGCACTGCCTGGTGATCCCTTAATAGCAGCACTGCTTTGGAGACCTTTAAATCCAGCAGAATTTAGTGCATCCCTGAGGGTACTCTGAGCCAATTTTTGCTTTTGCAACTTTTTGTTGTCTCCACTGCATGTAGCAGAGCTCTTAGCTCATACTGTGTCACTGGATTTGTGGATTTAGAGGGTTGTTTTGTGTAAATAAACTCAGTGCCTGGACACATCCTGGTGTCTAGAAAGCAAACAATATGCCTGAAGCGCCTGGATCTAGATACAAATGTTCCAAATGACAAGAATGCCTGTTCATCCATCTTCCCACCTGCTTAGGAATGCCAGGAGCATCAGACTACTACGGGTTTGGCTCTCTTGTTTGTTCTGCTCCTGTCCATCTGACCTTGCTAGCTCAGAAAGGCTATTTGTCAATGCCAGAGAAATCTGCTGCAACAACAGAGGGAGTATCTGGTGTCAGTATTCTCCAGTTCCTTGAGGGAACTACCTCATTAGGGAAGCTAAAACGTTGCTTTGATTGCTTAGAAGCAAACCATTTGTTTTGCAAAAATCTCCAAGCAGTTACCCACTTCTTGTAAAATTATAAAGCCTGAAGTATTTTTCTAAAGCAGTTTTGAATACATGAATGGCTGGAAATTTGCAGCAGATAAAAAAGTTTTACAGCAAAGCAGATCTGATCAGTGTTTCCTTAAGCGAGACAATTAATCTCCGTCAAAATGTCATCAGATTTTGAGGGATTTAAAAAAAATAAAATGTTTTACTGGAGAAAGTTATAAAGCAGGACATCTCTATAGCTTCGCATATGCTCATAATGCATTTGAGATTTTGTAGGCTTTCTTTAGGAGATCTGAGGCTGAGACTTTTAATATACCTACAGCACATATTTTGTCCCATAATATCCAAGTATTGTGTCACAATCAGCTTTGAGCTCCCTTGTAAACTTGGGCAGGGAACACCGAGCTGAGATGGGACGACTGCTGTCCTGGTATTCCCCCTCAGAAAAGAAGCCTTTTGGACGATTGACAGCCGGGGCTGCCTTTGGGTAGTACCTTTCATTCAAGGCTCCTAAAGCAAGCACAGAAATCCCCAAGTCTTCCTAGCCAGAAATTGGACACAGCCGTCCTACTTCTCTGCAGTGAACTTTGCTCATTGGATCACATCAGGAGGGACAGAGCCTATCCATCTCTCAGCTCTGTGCTGGCAGTCTCCCAGGGAATTGCTAGTGAACACAGATTACAGACCATGCTCCCTGCACTCTACATAGGGAGAAGGAAGGTCCAGAGAGAGAGGTATCGTGTTCCTGTTCTATAACAGATGGACATCCCTTGGGTACTATCACATTTGAGCAGCTCCTGCACAGCTGTAGCCTGTGTGAGGACCACAGTGACAGAGAATCAGGGAAGAGCAGAGGCCTGACCATCCTCATTCCTACCCTGTCCCTGATACATTTTATAAAAGCAGATCTGATCCAGTTGACATACTGTTTAATTTAATTCAGTATGAAGAAAGGCTTATGCCTGATTCCCTATACTATCTTTTAATGTCTTGTGCACTGCCCAGGACATATTAAAAACCCATACTAGCAACTGACCCGAGTTACACACAGTAAATGCCCAGTGGACTCCCTGAGCAAAAGTACACACAGAACAAGATTGAGGATTTGGATCATTGACAGGTCTACAGTTGAACAGCAATAAATCACACCTCTCTCCCACCTTGCTTCTCTCTGCTTCCTCCTTACTTTTCTATTGCTCCTCTTCTGGGACATCTTACAGGCTTGCAAAATTTTCCCTCCTCTTTGAAATTGCTGATTATCAGAGTTGCCACAATAAAGAGCAAGTTCTGCTGAAAGAGAGCAGCACACCACAGTAGAGTGCTCCAGACTGCAGTTGATTTTTTTTTTCTCTTTTGCTTAGCAAAACCCTGGTATTTCTGAAAGTCACAGCTCTTAGAATATAGTGTCCTGCATGTGAAGATACAATGGGTTTCTCTGCACTTCAGCCATGAAAATGTTGGGGTGTAAGTAATGTAAGTTCTTTGTAAATACTCCTTGTAAAATTTGCTTTACACTGTGCTTTGTTCTTTTATGTAGCATTCTCTAGAATGTGCTTGGGAATATTTATTTTCCCTAATTTCTTTTCCTTAACTGAGGCAAAATATTTACACACCCCACACCAAGCTGAGTAGCTCTTGCAAAGAATACTTCTTAGTGTACTACTGCTGTCAATTTGCTGGCATACCTAATTACATAGCTGAATATGTCAACATTAAGTTACATCTCCCTGGCAGGCATTGATGTGGCTGTTATGTAAGACAGGTGGACTCAACCCACCTTAAACCAAAGCTCAGGCACTGCTACCAGCAGCCATTGCTGAGCTCTGTGGGCTGCAAAACCAATCAGAATAATATTTATTGAGTCACTAACCTGTGCCAAACTGTGGCTTTAACAAATTGAATGCTACTGCTAATCAAGCCAGCTCATGAAAGCCTTGTCCAGTGTGTCTACCTACACAGCAGTGATGACAGCCCTGAGTCACAACTCTGGCAGATGAGCACTGGTGGGCCTGGCCACAGAAGGATATGGTTTCATCACCCCCTCTGTGTGCATCTTCCTTCTCTGTGAGATGTTTCCACCTTTCTGCCAGGGATTGAAGAAAGGGATGGTGACCTAGTTAAGAATTCAGCTGGCCCAGCTCACAGCTTAAAGCAGTGTTGGAGATGTGTTGGTGCTAAAATGCTGGATTATGCTGATACAGACACACAACCTTTTGTGCTACGTTTATGCTCTGGTCAATAACATCCACAGAAAACACTGCGAGAAGCACTGATCATTCACAAAACTACTGCTAACTGTGCTGCAGCTGGTCTGCCAGAGCCCATGCTACTGGAAGAGAGGAATTGGGAGAAATACAAACTATAAACCAGAAAGCTTTCTACTAACAAAACATCCCAGTGTAGTTCAAAATTAATATCAAGTCTTGAGTAAATCAGAGAAAGCAGAGCACTAAGTAAAACAAGGAAAATAATAAACATTAAAGGCCTATGTATTAGTCCCTATTTAACAAAAAGTTACTTCTCCAGGATGTTTTTCTGAGTGCTAGAACAGATCTACTTGATCTTGGGCAAGATGCATAATTGCGTTCTGCCATGATGTTAGATAATACTTCCCTACCTTATAATAGCTCATGTTGTGAGTTGCTGAGTGTCAGAGTGCTTTTGATAAAGGATTATATCAAGTCCTGAAGAAGGGAGAGGACCTGCAAAAGGCAGATAAAATGGGATGGGTTCATTTGTCCTTGAAGTTATCAGGAGCTGAAGGCATGGGAGATGCTCAGGTGTTCTCAGGCTCAGACTCAGACTCTCTCTCTTGCTAAGGAAGCATTTCTCCAACCAGCATCCAGGGAACAGGTCTAGCACAGGGACAAGTATTTACACTCATAATACTCAGTGGACAAATTGATTAATTGCCTAAAAAGGTTGTTTGATTTCTTATTAGCACCACTTGTAGAAAATATTTCAGTGGAGTCAGGACTGATTCTTCTCCTGAAGAATTAACTCCTGGTAAAGTCTTGAGAGATGTCTGAGTAAATGTCTGGAAGAAGACAAGGGTGAGCATTAGCAGGTGACTGGGCTCCTGCAGTATGTATGGTGTTATGCATGTAACAGTGTTACATACATTAAATTGAGTAAGACACAACAGGGAACACTGTAGAGGGCCAGCATTTGGGAAGACACCAGTACTTTGAATTCAGCTGATGGATAAATCAAGTGATATTTTTAATGACTGGATTTTATACCCTTCAAAATGATTTCCACCTGTTAGCAGTGTAATAACGATGGGCAGACCAGAACAAACAGCAGTGACCATTTCTGTGCACAGACTAAAATCTTCTACCTGCAGCCAAGTTCCCTTCCCTGTCTGTTACCTTTATTGCCTTATGTAGAGCAGAGAATTAACACTTCAGCTTTGGAGCATTCTTTGTCATGTCCAGGTAATTAAAAGAATGCCACTGCACCTGGTAGAACTATAAAAATGTCCTTCTAAAAATCTCAGCAGCATTGAATATTTTATTCATTGCTATGTTGTGTTTTGCCTGCAGCAAAACTGCCTCATGGACGTGAGACACTACCACTGAAGGCTAACAAACCTTCTCCCTCCAACATGTTAAGTTAGCTCTGTGCCTTTTTTGTTCTTCCATTTTGAATCCTTGTTTTTAACAATCTTTCTGTTTTCAAGAAAGACAAAAACACCAAACAACATTTCTATTGCTACAAGCAGGGAACCAGAACAGGCAGTGTTGAAGCTTTCATTCCTTTTCCATATGTGGAAAAGACTGAAAACTTCATTTCCCTGGGAAATATATTCCAAGTTTTCATTTTGTAATGCCTGAAAAATTGCCTTGCATATAACATTATGTCTCCTGTTAGTGACTGAGAAACTAGAAGAAAAAATAAAACAAAATTTAACATACACAAAATAACACTGATAGCTTTATTAGAGAAGGTGTAGGAAGCCAAACCACACAAGCACAGACATAACTATTAAAGGAAAATTAGAAAGTTGTTGACACAAGCTGTTCAGAAATAATTTCAGGTCATCCAAAGCCATGTGATTGGCTTACAAACTTTCAGTTTTCAAAATACAGGTTCTGTGTGTTCTTATTTGTCTTCACTTTTTGATATGCTGGGAAATCACATGGAACCAGCTTTATTTTACAAATGTGGAGGCTGAAAATGTTTTGTGTAACAGAGATTCTTGAGTGCTACCACGACTCCAGAATCATCACCAAGGCCATGTGGCCAGCAGTAATGTGCGACATTAGTCTATTTTTCTAGCAAAAAACCTGATGTTCCACACATGCAGTTCCCTGTGGGCATGCTATGTTTTTCCATCCAGCAACCTCATGTCAGAGAAAAAGGACTCTGTCTAGGATTTGGAGACATCTTGTTGCACAAAGGGAAGCAAAAGCAAGTTGGGACATCATGAAATTCCCATTATGTTCTGTGTGTGCTCAGATTGCCCATAAGTGCATATGCAGTATGTCTGACTCACCCCCAGATCCTGGATGTGAGGAGAGGAGCCCCAGGTGGAGACTGTGCCAACAGTGCAATAAGCAACATGACTAACATCTATCATATGTATGTTGTTTTCTCATCCTTTTTTTCAAGGGAAGGACCGCATGTCTTGGCAGGTACTGTTAGTGCTCTCTTTGCATCCAAGAACACAAGCTCTAGGAACTGCATCTCGCCCAGGAAGCAGAAGGTGGTGGTGTTTGCCATGGCCCCGAGCTCCTGAGGGAGCTCATTATTTACTTTGGGACGTGGCTTGTCCCCTGCCCTGACAAGCTGCATTGTCATTTTGCAGAACCCTGTTCACCCGAGGGACACTGCTGCCAGTGAGGTGTTCAGTCTGAAGGTCTGGAGGATGGGCTGTGCCAAGTCCAGCCACTTGAACATCTTGCTGTAATGTCCAAAATTTACAATGAGAAAAAGGAAATTAGTCTTCTCTCCTTTTTTGTTTCTTTTTCTCTTTGTAAATTCAGACAATCTCATTGTAAATTCAGTTCAACTGTACTGAGCTGTGTGAAGGTGAAGAGGTGAAATGAATATGCCAAACCAGGACAAATCAGAAGCACAGTCAATCATAGGCTGAAAATGCAGAATCAGGGGACAGTTTACCCCACTGTGACTTTCATCTAACACCAGCCCAAAAGCAAAAGCAATCTATACTTTCTCAAGTAGTTTGACATATCTGAACACTAAGATATTGTGCTGATGTGAAAAGCAAAACCCTCATTCTAGGTGGAAAGGAAAAAATCATGCATTTAGTTTCACTAAGTACATTCAGTGCCAGCAGCAGTGCTGCTAATTCTGGCCATTAGGTCTTATAACCTTATTTCCTGTTTTTCTGAAAACAAGATATTATGTGTAGCTCATGACAAATGCATACCCTGAATTTCTAGCCTTAATAGTTGCAAACCAGGGCTTGAACACCTGAAATGGGTGTGCCTCACAACCTTAGAAAACCCAAAGGCAAATTGAAAATATGCATCTTACTGTTTTTGATCAACCTTATGATTTTAAGTCATGCATGACTTTTCTTGGAGGCCTGACTCACAGCTTTTAAATGTTCATGCAGGGCTGCAGTGCCCCACAAAGAATGAAATGCAGCTGTAAGAGCTGTACCCAGGTGACAGGTATGGGGCAACCATGCAAACATGAAGCATTTGTATTTCTCAGCAATTTTTGCTTCATACTGGCAAACATGAGGAGCCTGGCACTCCTGGTGCTTTATGGGAACAGAGAAAGCTGAGGAAGAGCAAGGTGAGGGGAGGAGGGATTCCTGCTTTGCTCAAAATATAGGTGAAAGTTCATCTTGAGAAAAAAAAATAAACTAAAACTAACTGCTACCGCTGTTTTAATGGAGGGTTGGGAGGCAGAGAGGGAAGATGTGTTTATATCGCAGAGCTGGTAATGAGGGATTCTTCTTCTCGCCCTGGTTCTGCCACTGACTCATCCAGCAGGGCTAGGCCTATGTCAGTTCTCACTTCAGAGCAGATTAGACTTAACTATAGACCCAGCTGCTGTCACACTTACTTGTGTTGAGTAACACTTTCTTCCCTGGTGACACTACTGGTGATGGGAGAAACTCCCCAGTTCAGAGAGGGTGAATGACTGAGCCGCAGTGTAGTTCCAGAAAAGAAGGATCTGCAGCACAGAGGTGCTCTAAGGCTTCATCAGCTCTGTGCCTAAAGCATCTCTGAATTCATTGAGCCATATGTAGATATGAGGATCTGCTTCTCTCCGGGCTTGTCTTTAGGAACAGATAATCAGGAACTAAGGAGGATCCGTGAGCTGCCACTTGCTCAGTTGGCAAGCCCACCCACTCAGCCCAGTAGCTGGCAAGGTGATGAAGGATCACCTGGTCCCTCTTCCATGCTTAACTCTGAATCAGCAACAGAAAGACTGAAGACAATATATTTATGGAGGTGCTTCTAAAAATCATTGTACTTAAGCCTAAGATGCTCTGTTCCAGGACTGTGCTGAGTTTGGAGCCCCATACAAGTCTCCTCAGTAGAATTTCTGCCAGCCTTGAGTGTACACAGCACACCAACACCCAAACTTGTTACCAGTCACTGACAACATGAGAGCACAGCTCAGTAAATCCTTCCAGGCAGGTTTTTTCATGTTAAACAAATGTTTGGTAGAAAAATAAAGTTTTAACAATCATCCAGTTGCATAGATCCCCAGGCATCATTTGGTTAACACAGATGAGTATTATCAACAATATATATATATTATTTACAGGTGCTAATGAACATGATATATCTGCTTTTGTCAAAGCTGGCACCCTGCCATGCCTCATTCCCCCTTGAAGGCGTCCTTTGTAGAGTGGCTGCAGATTTGTTAATAAGCACTAGATTAGAAATTAAACCTCATAGAAACTACATCTGTTGTAATTGTATTATTATGGCTATATTGTTTAAATATCAGAAGTGAACTTTTCTCTTGATTCCTCCTCAGATTTCAAATAAACCACATGTGGAGTGAATTTAGGCCAATGCCTCATTTGTACTCTTATGGAGGCCTGTACATTTTCACTTTTGATTTGAATTGTTTCACGTCTCCCTTTGCTCAGTGATCTCAAAGAAAACACTGCCTTGCTACAGCTTCCAGCTCTTACACTGACTGCTTCACCTTTATTGTCATTAGTCCAGTACACAAAAATCAGGCTGAACAGCTAAAAATCCAGTGTTAAACGCACACTTCAGGACTTACAGCTGCTGTAAACCCCTCACCTTTACACTTACTGGCTCAGGAACTTCATGTTCCCCTTTTATTACACGCCCATAACTTAGAGCAATATAAAAGCACATCACTGTTTTTCCTGATAATTTTGCCACCCTGCTATTTTATGAGGCAGTCGGTTGGTCTGCGAGTACATGCACCAGGTACTGTATCTTGATGAAGGAATTGGATTATTGCCAAATAAAACAGTCAGACTATTATTATGGCTAATACGCCAGAAGTGTTTGCAATGGGTTTTTAAATAATCCTCTACATTTATATTGCACTATTCATCCTGGAGAGATCCAAGGTGCTGTGGAGGCTGATAATGGGTCTTTTTGCTCATTGCTAAAACGTGACTGCTGCTAAGCTGGAGAAATAGTGTCCATCCTGCACAAACAGCATTAGCGAGCACAGCAGGTAATGAAGCAAACAATAATATTGCCATTTGAAATTGCAAGGTAATTGCTTGATTTGGAATTTGATGAGGACATAAGAGCTGATATGCTGCTGCTTGTAAAAATATGCTCTGAAGTATTTTGTGGTCGTTTCATCACTTGTGAGTGATGATGGCACTTCCCACCAGCCTTAGGTTCCCTGTGACCATGCTTGGCACTGTATTTCCAACTGAGCTCAGGGACAAGGCTGTGACTTGGAAGGTTCGTTCCTAGCACTGCATGGGTTTCTCTAAAATATTTCCTAAGCAGTCCAGTGACTTGAGAAGCCCAGCTGCCTTTGGCTCAGGACCTGAGCGCACACAGCTTTAGCCACTACAGCCCAAACACGTGATATGTGTGGGAAGGTGGATGACAGGCAGCCTTCAGCCTGGGATGTGTAGGTGCTTTGCTGATGTCTGAGTTGCAATGCAGATAATAGCACTTTATTTAACAGACAGCAAATCTTTCCCAAGTGTAGTAGGAGGATATGTAGCATTCTGCTGGACTTGGAGAGATGATGCATCATCAGTGCATTCCCACAGTCTGCTCTAACTTTGGCTTTGGGGCTGGCTCTGCCATGTATACTTGAAGGATAAGAATATCAGAGTTGAATATAGGGAAGGTGAGAAATTCTTCCGTTATGTCACTTTTTAAAATTCACTGTGTTGCTATATGCAGTTATGGAAGGCCTTAGTTATTACCCAAAATAGCAGATAGTTCCTATCAGACTGCCCATATCATGCTGCCTGTATAACCTATCATTATATGAATGGAACTGTACCACAAGAGAAGATAACTGATCAGACCTTCCCTTGAAAAATTATTGGTAGAGGCAGATGGGACATACCAAATCAGCATACACCAAAGCTGACATCTTGCTTACAGGGAAGATGTAGGAAAAATTCACTGTAGAAGTAGCAGTTTATGTCCAAATTGGATCCAACACCAAATTATTTGCAAATTAAAGATTACTGGATCTTACAGCTGAGTGCCATTTTTGAAGCCAGGAGCCCAAATCAGACAAGAGTTGCCCAACTGGACTCTTGATACCTCAGGTAAGAAAAGTCCATCCCTCATGGTGGATAAAAGCTGGATCCAAAGACCACAGAACCTGTTCTGTGCCATGAATCCATTCCAGTGTGCACTGGTGTCCCAGAATATGTTTGTCCCAAAGCCCATCTTCTCCCCTCACTCCCAGTGCTGGGAACTGAGGTTCTCACACTGCAGTGATGTTTTCTCTCTGGCTCCCTTGCATCAAGCACCGTAAGTCAAACCATTTCAGATGGTGCTTGGTTTTTGTGCTTAAGTGAAATCCTTATGTAAATTATTTACCAGGGTGCACAGGGATTTAGCAGTAGGATTCCCATTAATATGGTCAGACATACATGCCTAAATTCTTGGCACTAAAATTTCCCTGCACACTACTGCCTTAATAATCTTTTTAATTTCAATAGATTGTTCTGTCTATGCAAAGATGTTATACACAAATTGAGGGTAAAGCTTCCCAGATTTTAATCACTCAAAAGTCAATATTCCCTTTCTTCAGGCTTCTCAAGCCAGAAGAAACCCTGTGATGACAAAAGCACAATATGCCAAATTAAAAGCACTGTAATTATTGAAACCAATTGCTATCATTTAGTCCTCTGGAGGCTGATAGCTCAACTGCTCTCTGGAAATAAATTTCTGCAAATTCCATAGGAGTCAACACTGATGCAATCACTCACAGTAGGAAGCATGTGCTGACTCAGCATTCTTCTTAATTTAGATATGTCAGAAGGTATCAAAATACCAAACTTTAATAAGGGGGGATGAGAGACTAGAGACATCAACATTAGTTCATGTACTGTTAATCATGACAGAATATTTTATCACCATATCCTAACTCAAATAAGTACAGGGATGAATAGAAATACAGTCATAAAGACACCATATTTAGCTTTAATGGTGAAGTTCTTATGTACCATTTTGGTTGTTTAACCACTGAACTCCCTGCAAAACATACCAGTGGTACAGAACAAACTTTGGCTGAATATCAAACAGGTACCTCAGGGCAGAAAGATGGTTTACAACATCACTGCACCCACACTCAGATAACTTCAGGGCCAGTGCAGGAGCCAGGGGGGGATGCTCTGGGAGAAGGAACCACAGCAGTTGTTGCAAGGCTTGTGTGAGTCGGAGTGCCTGTTCTGCAGTGTTACATTTCTGCAGAACCATAAAAAAGAATAAAAGGATAAAACTGTCAGGATTCATCTAGCTAGCAGAGCCTGTCTTGGCTCGGTTATGAGCTACACACAGAAGGTAATAACTGGAATTCTATGGTGTGTGTTATCAAAGAGGGCAGACTGGATGCTCCCATTCAAGCAGGAGTACATTTATCAGAAGGAAGGAACCTGTTCTGGCCTTATTCACATGCAGTTGCAACCTCCCTATTGTAAGCACAGACAGAGGCAAAGCATTACCAAGCCATGACTACAACACCTACCCAGGGAAACAACTCCATGGGCTACAGGCAACCGAGCTAGACCACAGCCCCTTTTTATGGCTGGCAGCTAAGAAATAAAATTTTTGCTTGTAAACTGAGCTCATTTGGTCTCAGTCTCATTTGGGCTCAGTGAGAGCAGCTTCCTGAAGCCTGGAAGTAACATTTTTACCAGGTCACTTTTCACAGAAGAACACAACTTTCAGTGTATTATTGGGGTTGTAAATGTTTGTCTCAGCATTCTTATCTTGTTCATATCACCAGGAATGAGGCACTATGTTTGCTAAAACTGAACCCTATTCAGGAGTGTGAGCTTCTGGACCACACTTTTTACCCAGCCCTGCTTCCTCAGGAGTGTTCAGAACTCTTTAGAATGGAGATAGTAGCTGTCCAGGTTGGATCCTGCAGCTGCATTCTACCTCCCCCCATGCAGGAGGATGCTCCATCAGCGAACCCTGCACACACATGCAAGTGAGGCTGCAGGGCAGGGCTGTAACTCTGCAGAAAGGAAGAAACAGGACAGGATTGCATGGATATTTTAGGATGAAAACGATGTCTCAAAAAGAAACAATAGCTAGAGGTCCCCGATGCACCTAAAATGCCTCCTGATTTCACAAGAGGCCATGGCTAATGGAGAGAGGGTTGTTTGGCAGGGAACTGCTGCAAAAAACCCCCAGACATTTTCTTTGTTGGGTATCCAGCTGGACACCATGAACAGAAAACCTGACTACATCGTGCAAGTGTGTTGTGTTTTTACCTTCCAGGGGAGATTAGTTTCCATTAGATTACAATTTAATTAACAATAAATGTAGTTTATTGTTATTGCAATTGTTTCCAATTTGCCAAACATTACATACCAGCAAAACCATTTCTTTATTTTAAAATGAGATTTTTACCCTTTTATGAAATCTATCATTTTAAACTATTTTGGAGAGCTACACAACAAATTAATTTAGTACACTAAACACTAAAGAATCTGACCATGACTGAATAGAAATCCACTCACAAAATGACTATCCAGAAAAAGTGATTAGCAAGTAACAAAGAACACAATACAAAAGAAATGCTGTTCTACACCAATTTCCAATTTATACAAAATTAACTTCTATGTAAGTGGTTAAAAAGGAAGAATGTTTTCAGGAGCAAGTACCTTGGATCAAAGATCAATGCACAAGAAAACAAATTGCCTCACAGTGTGGTAACACAGTTTAATAGAATAATTTTACAGCTAGCAAGCCATATTGTGAAAGAAAAGTGATTTGAAAAGATGAACTTGATAAAACTGCCTTTCAGATTGCCTCACAAGCACTCAGTCTTAGGTGCCTTAACCAAAACACATGTCCAAAGAATTATGAGTTCTACATCTTTGGCATCTCTGAGGCAGATCTAGCTGCTATCTGCAGTGTCATGTGGGAGAAAAATGGGATTCGAGACATATGCACACACATACACATAAAAGCCCAAACCAGCCTCTCAGTCCATAAGATGCTACTTTAGGCTGTGTATTAAATTTGCACCTAGGTCTGGCCCAGATTGAGGTCCCAGCTGTAAACTGCTGCATAAATAAACAGCTCCACTGACTTCCAGCAAAGGATGGAAAACAAATATTAGGGCTCTGACTCACACACAGATGGCAAATGACTGGAGTGATGCACCTTTGAGTCAGCTCTTACCTGCTTCAGCTCCATTTAGCTTGTGGCTGCAGAATTATCATCATCAATAGCCTGAGCTAAGACTCCTCAGCGTGGTCCAGCCCAGCTGAGGCACCACATCCAGACCCCCTTCCCCAAACACACCTCCTTGGGAAGGCTGCTAAATACAGGCAAAGGCACAGACCTGAATGGAATTCTCAAATGTCCTCTGTTTCAGAAGTGGGGAACTGGGTCACAGAGAGACTGGTGGTTTTCTCAAGGACGTGTAGTTTTACCTAGAAAGTTAAGTTGTATTTGCAGAGTCCCCAAATCTTTTGGAGAAGCCCATCCAAGAGATGGAGGAACCAAAACTCATCAGGCTGAAGGGGTCTGCCTCTGAGGCATAGGAACACCAAGTTTTACACTGGCTATAATGACTCCAGATTTGTGATTTGCCACCTTTTGTAGCAAACACAGGCCCCTGCTGATGCATCCAGCAAAGTGCTGAGTTGTGCTCAAGTGGGACAGCAACTCTCAATCCCCTGCAGGCAGCCAGAAAAATTAACTCCCTCTGGAACTGCAGTGGCCATTTATTAGCTCAGGAATAGAAAGGAGAGACAAGTAAAGTAAACTAATTACGTTTCATGGGGGCTTTTTGGATCTGGGTTCTGAGTTACGAAATAGATTGGGAATGGCTGTTTGTTGTCAAGCCTCCAAAAGGAGATTGAGGGCAAAGGAGAAACAAGGATGTAGCTGTTATTTACATTGCTTGAGCACTGGCCATTGGAAAAGCATTTCTCATTGAGTGATTAACAGTTATCCAGCACAAAGACCAAATAAAAACCTTGTCTAATTCAGTCAGTCCCATTCTCTCTGCCCTTACTGCATTAAATCACATGCAACTGGCTGATTTATTTACTGTCGCTTCTTCATATCATTACTCTGCTGTGATGCCATGTTTCAAAACCAGGAATAATTAAGAAAACATAAGACATTTTTAACTAAAGTTCTTTGCTCTTGAAAATCGATAACTTTAGGCTTCATTCAGCTCCCTGTAGATAGATTTACATCCCTGCACAGATGAAGTTACCAAAATCAATAGAGCTTTGCAGAGGCACAGGGGGTCAGTCTGTGCAGAGCTCCTCTGACTTCATGAGCAAAGCACTCACTGCTGGGTCCAAGCTTCCATCTGCATTTGGGTTTAAAAAGGTTTCTCAGCTCCAGAATACACTGTGAAAGCCCTTGATTAAGTCATTATGATGCATAATTCCCTGGCATGCCAAGAATCTAGTCCCAAATTGATACAAAGGCAAGTCTGCTAAGGATGAATGGGTATTCTGGGATTTTATTGTGAAAACTCAGAATCACATACACTGAACTGCTGGTATGGAGTTTGCTTGCTTTTGCTACTGATTGCCATTAAAATGCCTCACAGATCAAATGCAATCACCCTCACTGTTGCCTAAGGAAAGACTATCACAGTCCCACTCCTGCTGTTGTGTGAGGCCAGTGGGGTCTGTGTTGGCTCAGTGCGTCTCCCCACGCTCAGTGAGCTGGGGCAGGACACTCTTCCTGGCTTGGATGGGTGAATTCCCAGCACAGAACAGCCCCTTCTCCCAGCTGGGGCATTTTGGTGTTGCTGTGTTGCCTGTAACAGCTGGCACAAATACGTAAGTGCCTTGCAGTGAGGTGATTTGGGGGGGTCTAAAAGAATTCAGCTTTCTGAAAGACAGAGCATTTTAGGGCCTGAGCAGGCCATGGGGTCAGTATCATTACTAAGATGCTTACAGGCTTAATTCCCTCTATGAGCCCAGGCTCCCTACACAGCCACGGCAATGAAGATGGACAAATGGAATTCAAAGCACAGAGCACATAAAGATCCATCATTTAAAAACGAGCTCAGAAGCAAAGATCTTTTTATTCTGCTTTGGTTAAAGAATGGCAGCAGGTTTGGATAACTAGTCATGGTAGCATCAGCTTCCTTCACACTTATTTAACAGGACATAATTTCACTTAAAAAGATTGAGGGGACAGCATTATATGCTCAGACAGCACAGCGATGAATGTGGTATAAATACCTGGGGAGACAGATTAGTTTGCTATTTCTGCTCACAGCCTTCTCCTGGGAGCACAGAAATGCCATCTCAGCATGCTTTTTGGAGGATTAGAAAATCATAATAAACACAAGGATAAAAATATGCCATGGGAGTTACAGCTAATTTCTTGCTATAATTTGCAGCAATTTACACATAATCATTTGAAAATACTGCACAGTGCCAACAGCCGAGTGTCTGCTGAAATGGTGCAAATCAGGAAAATGAGAAATGCAGTTAAGGCTGAAGAACCCTCCCGAAGGGTCATTTGGGATATTAAGTTCACACGTTCTTCCTTGCAGTGGAGTAATGCAGGAGATTTTATCCTACCACATGGAGCCCAGTGGCTTCTTAGGCTGCAGGTGGATGGAAAGACCTTCATACCAACTGATTTTAGATTTCAGAAATGTCCTACCAAACAGCAGTGTAGTCTGTCTTTCTCTTTCTTTGACATGAAGGGCTTTTATTTTTTAATTAAAAAAAGGCTGCAGACAGTAGGCACTAGCACCACAACATTTTCATGCAAATGCTTGTTTAAAAATGTAATAAAACTGTAGCAAAATTACTGAATTAGGGTTCAGAAATGTGTTTTAATATCAATATTTATTTTGAGCATATGAAAATTACTGAAATTCCATTACACAAACATTTGCTTAATCATAATTTCCATTAAAAGATATGGATTTATTATAAAGGAGGAAAACATCTATACACTGTACATTTGTATTTTTGTCCATGTTTTAACTTTAAATATTTGAAAACAATTTGAAAGGGGAATAAAAATAAATGTGCCCCCAGACTGGAACCCTGCATGTAAAACAAGCTAAAGATGAGTTATGAACCTCCATGAAGAGGAATTTATAGTAGAAATACTAGGGTTGCTGCAACCCTGTTTTATAGGGTCATCAGCAGAGGGGATATGGAAAAAGGGGGGTGAAATGATTTATTAAGAGAATCCATTATCATCTAAAGGAAAGACACTTGAACTAGGGATCACTAACACTTGACCCAGGGCAAAGGTTACCAGTGGTACCAGGAGCAGATGCAGCCTTGATTTAAATAATGGAGAAGTACAGGAGCAGATGCAGGGCTGATGTAAAAGATGGAGAAGCACAGAAGCAAGCACGCTCCTGGGAGGGCTGATGGAGAGGACTGCAAAACTCCAAGGCACCCAGGCAACCTGTAACTGCTGAAGGGAGCCTGAATTTTAAACTGATTTATTTAAAAAACATGAGATACATAAGCTTCTCTTGGAAAATCAAAGAATTTAAAAGCATGCCTAGCTTTAAACTGTTAGTAGCTTTAATGAATAGCTGGGGTTTTTTTGGTTTTTTTTACCCAAAGACACCTAAAGGAACTGAGCACCTACATCCTATCTGTGCTCAGTGGGAATTCTTTACCTAAATCTTGTTCATATTTTGGAACTGTCATCCAGTGGGACTCTCTGTATGCTAAGTAAGGTTCAGATATGTCACTGAAGTGCTGTCTCACCACATTTTGAGTATCACCACTGTTTAAAGTAGGTTTGGGGGTTGTATGCCTGTCTCTCCTGGCAGCATTATGTCTTTGGAAGACACAGATCTGAACCAAAGCTGCAGATCAATCACAAATGACTGCACATGTTCACATTGCACCTGCCGTAGGAGAATGAACCACCACTCCAGACCACCCTTGACTTGTGGGTGCAAGGGACGCAAAAGGTTTTGGTTATCATTTTCAGGCACAAGCTCTTGACTTCTTATTTCATGAATACTTATAAGCAGATTTTCTTTTTTCCACTTCTGGGAGCAAGTATTTTCAGCCATGAAGCTGACTTCAGTGTTTCTGCTGGCATCTGCAAGATCTTGCTAAGCTTCTACCCAGACTTGTTCATGCTCCATTGTCTGGGAAGCTTAGGGACCTTCACGTTTCTGTGGCTCATTGCTGACAACTATGACTATGCATTCAAATTCTCCTAATCCTACACAAACATTTGGGAAGGCTTATGAGAATGCAGAACATGTGTCTGCACACATGCACATGATGGCACGTGCACAGTGGGGAAGTATGTTTGGCTGCTCCTTGACTCATGGTGATGACAGAACCTGGGATTCGGAAGAAAACAGGCTCTGACATGAGTTACCAGGGGAAGTGACGAGACAGCAGCTGAAACCTGAGTAACACAGCCAGAGCTGGCCATTCCTACAGTTCCTTCGGGTCTCTGGAGAGCTACAGAGGGGTCATAAAGGGAGTTGAACAGCCACTGTCTCATGTTTGAGCCATGGAGAACCATGGTGTGCATCTGTTGGATCCATCCTCCCAGCCTTTGCTGCGTAGTATTTTGGGAGCAGGAGAGAGCTTCTGCCATACTGCTCAGCCCTCAGTCATTCCAGTGGCACCACAGCTCAATGCTAAGCTGGAGTAGTTACTTGCTTTAGTTTATGTTGGGGACTTTGCCTTTCCAATTAGCCCAGAATGCCTCTGTTGGCCCAGAAGATGCAAACCCAGCTGCACCCTCCTATGCTTCCTGGAGCTTGTCTGACACACAGAACCTAAGCTAGGTGAGAGTCTCCCAACTGCCACAGAATTTGAGATCCAGGTTCCTGCTATTTTGTCTCCATCCTAGAAACATCAGGAGATGGTCTTAAGTGTTCTAAAGTTAACTGCTCCCAAAATTTATAGAGGTGACCTTTCCATGCTTTGGACAGGAGGCTTTGATGCTTCCCAGCTGGCAGAATTCATAGAATCATAGAATCAGAATGGCCTGGGTAGGAAGGGACCTTAAAGACCATCTAGTTCCAACTTCCCTGCCCTTGGCAGGGGCACCTTTCACTAGACCAGCCTGCTCAGACCCCCATCTAACCCGGCCTTGAACACTTCCAGGGATGGAGCAGCCACAGCTTCTCTGGACAACCTGTTCCAGTGTGTCAGCACCCTCGCAGTAAAGATTTTTTCCCTAATACCTAAACTACACCTACTGTCTGTCACTTTGAAGCCATTCCCTCTTGTCCTGTCACTCCATGCCCCTGTAAGCAGTGTCTTTCCCTCTTTCCTGGTAGGCTCCCCTCAGGCACTGCAAGGCTGCAATCAGGTCACCCTGTAGCCTTCTCTTCTCCAGGCTGAACAATCCCAGTTCCATCAGCCCTTCGTCACAGGAGAGATGATGTATCCGTTTCATCAACTTCGTGGCCTCCCCTGGACCTGCTCCCACAGCTCCACGTCTCCCCTGCACTGGGGGCTGGACGCGGCACGGGGGTCTCGCCGGAGCGGAGGGAGCACCCCCTGCCTCGCCCTGCTGCCCGCGCCGCTTTGGCTGCAGGACACAGCCGCCTGTCTTCGGGAAATACAATATCACTGATGAACCCAGCTCATTAGCGGGGCTGAGTGCCAGTGCCACGGGGATCGGGCTCTTCACTGCACAGAAACCCCGACTGTGGCAGGCGAGCCGCGGCTTCCCCGGCGCTGCAGCGCGGCCGGCTGCGACTAGGTGTCAGCACTCCACTGCAGCACCGCCTGGGTGTCAGCACTCCACTGCAGCTCTGACTGGGTGTCAGCACTCCACTGCAGCACCGCCTCGGTGTCAGCACTCCACTGCAGCACCGCCTGGGTGTCAGCACTCCACTGCAGCACCGCCTGGGTGTCAGCACTCCACTGCAGCTCTGACTGGGTGTCAGCACTCCACTGCAGCACCGCCTGGGTGTCAGCACTCCACTGCAGCACCGCCTGGGTGTCAGCACTCCCCTGCAGCACCGCCTGGGTGTCAGCACTCCCCTGCAGCACCGCCTGGGTGTCAGCACTCCCCTGCAGCACCGCCTGGGTGTCAGCACTCCCCTGCAGCACCGCCTGGGTGTCAGCACTCCCCTGCAGCACCGCCTGGGTGTCAGCACTCCCCTGCAGCACCGCCTGGGTGTCAGCACTCCCCTGCAGCACCGCCTGGGTGTCAGCACTCCCCTGCAGCACCGCCTGGGTGTCAGCACTCCCCTGCAGCACCGCCTGGGTGTCAGCACTCCCCTGCAGCACCGCCTGGGTGTCAGCACTCCCCTGCAGCACCGCCTGGGTGTCAGCACTCCCCTGCAGCACCGCCTGGGTGTCAGCACTCCCCTGCAGCACCGCCTGGGTGTCAGCACTCCCCTGCAGCACCGCCTGGGTGTCAGCACTCCCCTGCAGCACCGCCTGGGTGTCAGCACTCCCCTGCAGCACCGCCTGGGTGTCAGCACTCCCCTGCAGCACCGCCTGGGTGTCAGCACTCCCCTGCAGCACCGCCTGGGTGTCAGCACTCCCCTGCAGCACCGCCTGGGTGTCAGCACTCCCCTGCAGCACCGCCTGGGTGTCAGCACTCCCCTGCAGCACCGCCTGGGTGTCAGCACTCCCCTGCAGCACCGCCTGGGTGTCAGCACTCCCCTGCAGCACCGCCTGGGTGTCAGCACTCCCCTGCAGCACCGCCTGGGTGTCAGCACTCCCCTGCAGCACCGCCTGGGTGTCAGCACTCCCCTGCAGCACCGCCTGGGTGTCAGCACTCCCCTGCAGCACCGCCTGGGTGTCAGCACTCCCCTGCAGCACCGCCTGGGTGTCAGCACTCCCCTGCAGCACCGCCTGGGTGTCAGCACTCCCCTGCAGCACCGCCTGGGTGTCAGCAGTCCACTGCAGCTCTGACTGGGCGTCAGCGCTCCACTGCAGCACCGACTGGGTGTCAGCGCTCCACTGGGCAAGCGAGGCGGCACAGCCACGTCCCCCGGCAGCGGCAGCCCCGGCTGAGAAAAGCACCGCGGCCTACCCGGCTCTCACACCAGGGCTGTGCGGGACAGCGGCAAAGCTGCCAGTGAACCCAGCCGTTCTTTCGCAGTGAAATCCGATACCACAAACGCAAAACAATCACCCCGGTGTGGACATCAAAAAGGGAAGAAAAGCAGGAAAAGAATCTGCAATCATTTTCATAAGGCCTCGGACTGCTCCTCCAGACAAAGCTCACGGTTCCCACAATCACCTGGAACTGCAACAACTCTGGCAAGGCAGATGCAGCACGGAGAGCTCAGCAAAGCTTTTGTTATTTGGCTTGGTTTTGTCTCTAACATGATGAGATAACATCGTCTCTCACAAGTCAATTTTATGAGGATCTGTCAACTCAGTCCCCATCTGTTCTGGAAAAATAAGCCTTTTCGGGTTAGAGTAGGATGTGGATTCAAATCCACAAGACACAGATTTAAATTAAAGTATCTGAAGGCCCTTCCAATTGCCAAGTAGTGAGGGAGGGTTTGCATTTGAGCTTCCCTGTCAAGCTGGTTTCTGATTCAAGCCTTTTATTAACAATTAATGCTTAAAGTATATTCAGCAAAGAGGAAAACAAGTAAGAAGCAGTGCAGTGTATGAGAATGCAGTCTATGCAGCGCTGGGGAGACAGAGCAGATAGGAAACAAAGTAGAGTTTCATTAAGTTAGAGGTATTCACTTACAACTAAAAAATAAGAACAAAGTCTGCTAGAAGAAAGCAAGACATTGCCTAATGTAGAAAATGAGAATCAAAGCATTAGAGTCACACAATGCAAGAGATCCCAAAGCTGATTTCTTAGAGTGTTCAGAGTTGACCATTACTGCTTGGGAATATTGGGCTGCACACTCTGGTTTGACTCTGTGTGTGTACAGATATATAAACTGTCACTGCTATGAACATCCTACACTTGGAACTGCGTGCTGTTGAAAAGGAAATATGTCTAACATTGAAGGACAGGGACCTGGGGCGTTTTCAACAGCTCCATCTGGAGCTCTGGTCACCAGTGTCACAGCTGGGTGTTAGAGATGTCTGCTCAGGGCTACCACCCCTCTCTGTGAGCTGAGACCTCTGCTTCACCCCACAGCCCTTTAAGAAATCAACAGATTGTAAGTGGCAGCATTTGCACCAGAACTGCCAAGGTATTAACACTGATTGCTTTCAATAATGGTGCCATATTCATAGTCTTATTTCATCATCCTCCTCAGAATCCTAAATGCTCCACTAATGGAGAAATATCTGCTTCTGCCTGTGCTCTGCCACTGTTGAGGGTGAAGGAAACAAAACTGGTCTCCTTAGGTATTGTTCACTGTTCTCATATTCAACTATCACTTACGTTCTCAATGCATACAAAAACCTTTTCATTAATCAATTACTAAGAAAGTCACCAATGATCTGTATAGGAAGAGGATTCTTGTGATGTCTGCTGGAGAACCTCTCTCAGGCCTGTTTGCAGCAAGCATCTGACAGGAGGCGAGCTGGCTGGGTAGAGCAATGACTTCCCTCTGCACCAGAAATTCCTGTCCAGTTGGAAAGAGTTAGGGACCATCAAGTCCTTTTTTTTTTTTTCCCCCATTTGCATTCCTCATAAAATNGTCCTTTTTTTTTTTTCCCCCATTTGCATTCCTCATAAAATGTCAGCATTTTGCTGAAATCACTGAACATAACAAAGGCAAAGTCAGCCTGACAGCTCTGCCAAAGCAACAGCTGCAGGTATTGGATGGGGAACACCTCTGAACTTTCAAAATGAGCTTTGGTAAGAACGTGAGTGTATAAAAGAGGGCAGATCCAGCTTCCCACCCCCAGCCCATTCCCAATCCTGGCATCACATCCTTCCCTGGGGGTAACATCTAACATTGGAGTTTTCCAGCTCACACTGTCTTTCTGAACACCATTCTCTCTCAAAGGTGAACACAGCACCAAGCTCTCTTTGCTTCCAAGAGAGTGAGGGAAATAATCCAGAAGTGATTATTTCACTGTGCTGTGCTGGTTCTAGCTCAAGGTGTCAAACCCCCATTGCTGGAAGATTTCTGTGTCACTCTTGGTCACACGCATGACATGCAGAGAAACCTGAGCAGGAAATGGAAACTGCCCTGCTCTATCAATGGCTTTCTGCAAAAACTGTGATGTGAGAGCAGCAGCACACACATTTTGGGGGGCTGGCTAGGATTAGCAATGTAGTGACACCAGAGCTGTATCACATCCAGGCAGGCTTTGCCCAGTGCAATTAGGGGCCAGTGCTATCCTGACATCTGAGACTGCAGCCTGTGCTGGACTCCACACATGGCTTTGCTCATCTTCCTAAGTCTGAGCATCAGGGAGCACCCAGGACTGGAAATGGGCTCACAGCACTCCTGGAGCAAAGAAAAAGTGTTGGTGTGGGGTGCTGGGAGTGCCTTTTCCCTTCAGGGAAGGAAGAGGAGTGAAAGAGAGGTGATTAAGAAGTAGAGGGATAAAGAAAGAGGGATGGAGACAGAGAGGGGTCTCCAGACATCAAAGTGCTTGCTGCTTTGAAGCCTTTGCGATGGGGTGAAGTTCTCTACAGACACATCCTGGCCCTTTAGCAAGATCAGATTGCCTCAGGAGAAGAGGTTTGCAAGGGAAAAGCTGGCTAGAAACCCCTTCCTCTTCTGCCCAAAATAACAGCTCGACAGAAAATTTTAATCTAAGAGCAGTTGTAGATATCATGACACTTCTTTGTGACCTGTCCTAAAAGATTCAGGTGGTATCACACATCACTGGCCCCATATTTTCCATCCCATGTTCTGACATGCTGAGTGCATTAGCATTGTCTTTTATACTTATAATGTCTTTTACAGCAGAACTCCCTATGGGGGAAAGAAATCTTTGAAGCTTCCCATTCAAATCTTCAAAGAAGGACCTTGAAGAGCACTCGCAGAGAGAGTGTGGGAAAGTCTGGAACAGGGATAATGCTATAAAGCTGACTTTCCCCTTTGTCCATCCATAATTGTACCACTGTTGTGCCCCCACTTTTTCCACTTATGTAAAACTCCCTGAGTGCTGAAGAAAGTTTATCCGTTCTCCCATCCTGTTGGAAATGTCTGCCAATTTCTTCAAAAAGTTGTGACTAGAAATAACCCATAAACTTACAATACAGACTGCAGCCTTAACCCCAGCAGTGAGGAGACTGGACTGGGGGTGCTGGGGGTGCTGCACCTCCAATAGCATGCACTGCTTGGGCATGTTTGTTCAAATGCCTAACCTTTGCTAGCATACAACATTCTTGGAATTTTGCAAGCCAAATGCCAAACCTTTGCTAGCGGTATGTAGAAAAAGTCCCTAGGAAATGTCAGCTTATACTACTAAGGAATGTGGTAAAACCTGGTAGATTTTAGTTGCAGAATTATGCTATTTAGAGAAATAAATCACTCAAGAAGACTTATTTCTGCCCTTAAATAGACACTTTTTCTTTCATTTCCTCTGACATATTCCCCAGCCCACACAACCATTAAGTCACTAGCTTTTACAGGAAATTCTGTGGTAGAAACAGAGAGATTCCATCAAAACCAGATGACACAAAACTGTGTGCATGTCCTGTGGCTGTTCATTACCGACCCTGATTAAGAGCGGTGAACTTGCTCCCTGCATTTCGTATTGAATGGAAACTGCAGAGTTCTATTACGTGTATTATTTAGCTCAAGATTATCTGCAATATGTGCTCCAGGAGTCACACCTGGGACCAGCCCAGACCAGGGTTGCTCATGTCTTGAGAAGCATTGCATCTTCCCTGCAAGACCAAACCGAGGAGGCTCTCAGGCCGCTCCTGGACAGGATTGACATCACCTCTGTAGCTGCTGCCAAGAGAATTTTCAAAGGAGTCATGGACGAAAAGTTTGCTGATGGAAATACTAACTGGGGACGAATTATGACCATATTTACCTTTGGAGGTCTTCTCACTAAGAAGCTTCAAGAGCATGGGGTGCAGCTGACTGCAGAGGAGAAGGAGCAGATCTCTTATTTCATCACAGAGTACATCATAAACAACAAAGCCGAATGGATCGATGCGAACGGTGGCTGGGTGAGCTGCTCATTTTCCATCAAAGTCTAGATTCAGAGATTATAGACAATGTCAAAATAATTTTGTTCAAGGTTTCATTTGGTATTCTAATATTTGATGTTAGGAATGTCTCATCGAGACTTAGAGCTTTGCTTCTGCTTTAAACAGAACTGTAATGAAAGACAACTTTCTTTTTAAAGGCACTTCCTGATTTTGAATCACGGGATCATACCGTAATTCAGGTTGAGAAGGACCTCAGAAAATCATTTGGTCCAGCCTCCTGCACAGAGCAGGTTAAACTAGGCATACCCTGAAATTTCCATTATTAAATCTAAAATCACATGGCATCCTAAGGTCAGTGCAGCAATTTTGCTTTCATAGAGGAGTTGATCCAAAAATACTTAAATTCAAGGTAAGGGAAGAATACACAGGTGTGATCCTTACAAATCAAGTCAGCAGTTTTGCTGTGGATTTCAACAAAGCCATTATTTAATTCCCCCAAATAGGTTTTACTTACAAGAAATATACAGGTAAGTACAACTGGGGTTAAATCTTGTCTGAGATAATCCTAGAACTTCCAACTATCAGTGGTCAATGCTGAGAAAAAACACTTGTCAATAAGTGGATTATTTTGCCAAGTTGCTGAAATTCCATTCTGCCAGTGAAGGGAAAGTCCCCTTTCCTTTGTAGTTTTATCATTTTTGTGTTTTGGTTTGGTTTTTTTTTTTTTTTTTGTTTTTTTTTGTTTTTTTTTTTTTTGTTTTTTGCAGTTAGGGGAATCTGAGAATCAATGACACCAGTGTCAGTTATTTCCTTGGTACTTTTTCCTTTACTTATATGTAAATGTTACTTTCTCTTTCCACCCCCCTCTCATCCCACTTCTCTCATATTTTCTATTACATTTTTTCCTGATTTATTTTCTAGTGTTTTGCTTTTCCTTTTTTTTTTCTTTCTGCTTGTCTTAATCCTACTGTCTGTAGCAGTAAAAAAAGGTGATAGTGACTCATGGCCTCTTGATGCACCAGATTTATTATAAAGGCTTCTCTTTCTGTCTCTTTCAAATGGAGTCAATTTTATTTAAGAAAAGTATCAACTCCTGGCAACATTCTGTCATAATAGGTGGCTCATCATAGGAGAATAAGGAGGCTTAAAGGAAGATATTTCCAAGTGTGTTACTACATCAGAAACAGTACTTGTATCTTCCTGCAAGATGTAGGCTCAGAGGATGGAGTTCGCGTTTGTTTTCTATTTACACAGGGAGGGCATAGTCTTGACTTGGGGATAAAACAAACACTCAGCGAGGTGCAGCTATTTTCAGCTACTGTTTTTAAAGCCCTATTCATCTTTTGGAGGTAGAGCTCTGAAAAGCTGCCCCTCAATGCACAGTGCTGTAGCTCTCTGTTAATGTGACACTAGCACAGTGGTGTGGTTCTCCCACATGTTGTTTTTACTGTCCCTAACTGTGTGTGATCTTCCCCACAGGAGAATGGCTTCCTAACAAAGTTTGAAAGAAGATCACGACTATCTTTTGGCAAAATTACAGCCCTGTTCATAGCTTTTGTTTCCCTGCTCAGAGAGTACTACTGAAATAAAAGGACCTGCTATCCATGTGTAATCTAGATATTGCCACAAGCTTCACTTCTCAGCCTTCCTCCAAGCAACATCAACAAGAAAATAATTTCCCTCCATAATTTGTTTTTAATTTATTTGTATTTATTTTGACTAAGTACCATGTTTAACATCCTATCCTAATTACCAAACCTGAAGATGAGATCGCTCCAAAGAGGAATCTGCACAACATCATGCAGCAATTCAAGTCCACCTTTCCAGGCAGGACTGCTTTGAGATCATTTTCCACATCCAGACAGCTCTTGGACTCTCTCTGGCATCTCCATGAAAGGACATTGCTTTAGTGAAATACAATCCAATGGATTAAGAAACAAGTTTTTATGTCATTTGTTTTGTAAATGAAATACTACTGTAATGCATTTTATTGCAACCTCTGTATAAGCAAACGCAGGGGATTTTTGTGAAGAAAAAAGAAATGGGAACTCCAATACAAAAGTGGGTAGAAGTTACTGACACAGACTAAGCAATTTCTATGGGAAGGACTATTTGTAGAAGATAGCAACTTAAAAATGTACACTCACTTACTGTTAATGCAATGGTATGTGTTTCTGTGCTGTATCTTTTTAATTGCTCACATCTACAGTGAATGTTCTTTCATATTTGTGTGATGTAGCTACCTGGCTCAACTTTTTTTAAACTGTATGTTTAAAAATAGGCAAGGTCAAAATATTTTTAAATGACAAATTTGTGTAAATACACTAATGTTTTAGGAAAAGATATTAAAATATGTATTTTAAAGTCTTAGGATTGGTCTCATTTTTTCAGAAATATTGAAGGATGGGAAAAGATCTGCCTGAGTAAGATAACTCAGAAAAGTTATCATAATGCTACTGGAAAATCCAATTAGTTTATGGGTTTGACCTGATGTCCATGGATGTCAAGACTTTAATTTTCTGTAGTACTTTTTAGGTACTATGTGGTAGCTTGTATACGAAACAGATATCTTGTGGCAAAATAAATGAGCTGGATGATCTCTGGTGACAGTAATTAGTGTTCTGGGATACATCATAAACCTCAGCAAATTCAGAGTATGATGTAAGAGATTTCCAGGCTTTCACAGTCTGGGGCAGTTACTGTTTTGACTCAAAATCCATTTGTTTTCAAAAGCTAAACAGCAATTCTTCAAGAATTCATTCTAGAAGGGTTTTCTTTAGCTGTAGTGACTCTCCATTAGGGAACTAAGGCTGGGTCTAAACACCCTTTTTTCTCAGATGTCTGGGGAAGTGAACCAAGCTGAGCCAGCAGCTGCCTGTGGCACACAACAGCATTGTTCCCTGAGACAAATCCTCTAGTAAAATGAGGCTTTATGGTACTGAGAGAATGAATCAGCCTCTTCTGGTAAAGGGCTCTCCATCTTTCATCCCTGTGGTAATGAATTTTCCACCTTTCATTTCAACATAAGACCTTTTTTTGCAGTAAAACCAATTATCTACTGAAACAACCTGCCCAGGGATGTGGTAGAGGCCCTCCCTGGCAGTTTTCAAGATACAACTGAACAGAACACTAGATAGTTTCATCTAGGCTCCCTTTCCCAGGAAAGGTTGGACCAGATGAGCTTTCCAGGTCCCTTCCAGCCCGGGCTGTTCTGGTATTCTGTGGTCTAACTTGGTTTAACCACAGAACATTAACAGATGTTAATGTTTGTTAGAACCCGCATTGCTCCCTCTCCCTCCCCAAGGAAAATAATAAAGATTATTTAGTATGTAGAGCAGGATTTGTGAGGTAAACTTTGTTGCTGTTGAAGAAATTATAGCAGCACTCAGAGGGCAAGGGGCAGCTAAAGGAAAATTCCTACCTCCAGAACACCTATGGAAGTTGCTGTCTGAAATGATTTTTAAAACATGTCATGACACATATTTATTTATCTGCAGTCTAAGCCTTCATGACAGGAACAGTAATTTTTAGTTCCTTTTTGAGCACGATTGCAAGCCCGTATTATAAGTGGCTAACACCAGTCTATTAATACCACATTCACTTCCTTTTACACTGATCTAGTAACCTATTTTATACTCAGGAGTACAATTTTTACCTAAATATAAAGGGCTAAGTATGCTTTTTCAAAATGTAGGTGATCAATAATTTTAGAACTTGCCTTCATAGTAAGGGGCAGGGTTTAAACAAAAGAAGCCCAGATCATTAATGGTCCAGTGAGCTCCAGGTTAACTCCACCAGGACAAAGCCTGCACTTGCTCTGCACTGAAGAGCAACAAAAGCAAAAGCACCCCCATTCTAAGCATAGTAAAATGTCTCAAAACAGCAGGACTATTAGCTAAGTTTTATAAAATAGCATAGATGTAACTGTCATGCTGTCACAGTAACCACACGAAAGAATGAGACAGAAACCTCTGGAGAGTGAAGGAACAAGTTCTCTGGGCTTCCCCGCCCATCTTTATTATATATGTGTCTTATAATTCACTGTGTATTGGAGGAGACAAAGGGCCTCCCCTCAATCACACTGGCCAAAGGAAATGTCCATCAAATTTCTGTGCCCAGGAGAAAAGAATGTAAATAAAAAGATACCATTACAATAACATGACTATGTTTACAGAGAATGTCTGAGAGCTAGTTACAAAAGAATGATAACATCCAGAACTGCAAAAGTCAGGGCAACATCATGCAGTTGTCCATACATGACACTGAGCAGTGCCCAGGCCCCAGGGCAGTGCTGTTTAAGGGATCCTTAGATCTGCCAGGCAATTCACGGGAGGACAAAGTGCTGCTTCCAGAGCAAGAGGTGAGGCCAAAGAGCTGCACAGTGGGACAGCTGATGGCTTCATCGATGCACACGGCAGCTGAATTGAGATGTCATCAAATGCCACATAGAAGAGATTCATGAAAACAGCTCTTCTCCTAGAGAAATGTCACTTTCTGCGCTTAAAATCACAGAATCAGGCAGCTTGGAAAAAACCTCAGTGGTCACTGAGTCCAACCTTTGATGACCACTTCACCAGAAGACCACTACCAGCCTGTATGGGCCCCTCTGGGCTGAGGCCCTAGACTGCAAAGTGATTTAAGATAAAATAACATTGACACCACCCTGGGGTCTGGGCTGGGACATCAAGTAACCACTGAGCACCGGTGATTGACCTCTTATTTCACAGAAGAACCATGCCCAGCAGCTTCGGGGTGGAGGCCTTAGCCCCAGGCTAATGTGCTGCCAGGTTTTGGCTGTGTGTGGTGAAAGCCTCTGGTCAGAGGGACACCCACCCTGTGCTGTGCAGAGCAGCCCAGCTGCAGAAGGCCCCCCTACTCCGATAAAAGCCCCAGCTGCAGGACATGCACATGGAGGGGCAGCTGAGGGGCTGGCACGGCTGTCAAAGGCCCCCCCAAAGGGGCCCCCAGACCCTGCACCAGAGCCCTGCACGCAGCAGACCCACGGTCTCAGACGGGACAGTTTCCAGCTGGCCCCTCAGGGGTGGTACCTGGGCGTTCCCCCCGGCCCAAAGCGAGTATTAGTCCAAGAGATTTTATGCTCTATGGCGGCAGCGGTGGTGACGGGGACCCTTCAGCATCAAGAGGAGCAGATGTAGGAGATCCACGAGATGTCATTGGGACCCACGGAGGGGTGATCTGCTCCCACCTAACCTCTGTCACTCTCCTTGTCCCCTCTCCCCCCCGCACGCCTCTTTTCTCTATTTCTTTCTTTCTCTCTCTCTCACTTACTGTTAAATAAAATACATAATTCTGTTTGGCACCAACATTTGATCTCGTTTGGTCTTAATCTCGCGTCTTGGAATTATTTTCGAACCTAAGCATCTCCAGCTTTATGCGCAGAGAGTTCTCTTTGCTCTTCTGCGTTTAAAACTGGATTGTAACAATAGACTTCAAGCAATCTCTGAGCACCAGTGAGCTGTCCTTCACACCCTCCGCAGGGCCCAGGCCCACCGCCGCATGCCACAGGGATATGAAACTGACACACGGTGCTGAATGTACTTTCCCTTCCTGCAGCAAAATTTGCGAAGGGGAAATTCTTTGCGACCTGCGCCAGGCAAAAAATACATAACTCTGGTGTTGGCAGGGCCCCTCCAGCAGCGCGGGGCCGGAGCCACCCGGGCCCCGAGCAGCGACCGGGCGGTCCCGGGCCGNGCGGGGGGAGCTGCGGCAGCGGCTGCGGGCGCTCAGCGAGGCCGAGAAGCAGCGCCAGTCCCGCCTGCTCGGGCGCAAGGTGGGTGCGGACCCCCGGGCTCGCCGGGAAGTACGGCCGGGGCTTTCCAGGCCCCGCCGGTGACCGAAACCGTGACTCAGGGGCCCTTCCGCAGAGCGGGGGGTGAGCTCCGCCTCGCAGCCTTCCCCTCGTCCCTCCTCGGCAGTGCCGGTGTGTCAGAGATGCCGCGACAGCGCCGCCGGCACCGGCCTCAGGCGTGGGGGGCTGGCGACACGGCACCCGTGGGGAGCTGGGGACACTGCACCCGTGGGGAG
>VZRZ01002840.1:48666-90833 GCA_013398175.1 Climacteris rufus | reverse complement strand
GGGAGCTGGGGACGCGGCACCCATGGGGAGCTGGGGATGCTGCACCCGTGGGGAGCTGGGGATGCTGCACCCGTGGGGAGCTGGGGATACTGCACTCGATGGGGAGCTGGGGACACGGCACCCGTGGGGAGCTGGGGACACTTCACCCGTGGGGAGCTGGGGACACGGCACCCGTGGGGCGATCACACATCACGCCCGGAGCAGTGGTCACACTTCACCCGTGGGTGAGGACACTTCACCCGTGCCGTGCTGGGGACGATGGGGACAAACCCCCGCACACCCCAAGCGCGCCTCCCCTGGGGTGCTGGTGGGTGTTTGTCTCAGACACCCCACACCCGCCTGGCTCTGGCCATGCGTACGAAACTCAGCCACTGCCTGGTTTGGCCTCTTGTTCTACGCGCTGTCATCTCCCTTCTGTATCTTCCAGCAGTGTTTCTTCCACACAATTTTATTTCTAATATAATTTTTACACTCTAAAAGATATCAAGCAGAGTTTGCCTAACTGGTATCCTAGCACAGAGTGATATGGGTATGTACTTTTGAAATGCCCTGTTTGTATTTGGATTACACGTTTTTATATAGATGTATTTTATCATTTTAATAAACATAATAAAATTTTATTTTGCAGTCACTGCATGTAATAGAGCACAGTCCTCATTTTTTTTTTTGCAGCACCAGCGGGTACTTCTAGATGATCTACATTTATATGGTTATTTTCCTGCCAGAGGATCTCAAATCATTTTATAGACTTCATTTACTACTAATGTGTAGCCACTTCATGAGTGGGATGTGGCAGCACAGAAACTTTAGGTTGTAGGAACTTTAACTGGAACTCATATAATCTTTTTTTTCTTTAAGAATGTTTTTTAAAAACATGTATATATGTATGTCCTACTGTCGTAATAATGCATTTTAGTAATCATACATCTTAGACTTAAATCTCAATTTTTAGCAAATACTAGCATTATCCTCTTCAAAAATTCAGAGTCCTCAGCCAACTTTTAAGCACCTAGCCCATGCAGTACTGAATTTTTAGGAGCCCTCAGCCTTTGTCTAACTGCTGCTGATAAACTCAGCAACAGAGTGTTCATTTCTGCTGGTGAGAGCACACTACAAGATACAGCTTAAAAAAAGCATCAGAAAATATAGCATTTTGCTTAAAAGAAGGCATCAGGAAGTATAGCATAAATTGATGTTATCTTGCTACTTTAATAATCTCACACAAATTGAAAATCCTGAGCTTGCTTGAGACAAAGTGGCACTGTGCAAGAGGCAGAAAGGAGAGTCGGCTTTCTTATGGGGGGTGGGCAATACAGCAGGCACAGCGAAATTTTTGAAAAGGCTGAGAAAATATTTGGAATGAAATAAGGCCAAAAATGTAGCTTTGTAATGTACATCAGTGCTTGCAGCTAATAAAAGTCAGCAGGTTGTTTTATAATACCTGAATAATATTTTTAGTAGTAAAATCTCATTTCAAAATAATCTTTAAATTCAAAATGAAATAGCTTCACAGGCCGACCTAGCCACCAGTATTTAATTAGCTTTTGGATGATTATTCTTTTTTAATGTTTATGTTCATGATTAAAGTAATTCTATTTGCATGCTCTGATTCTGCAAAAATTGCCATCAGCTGGTGAACAAAGGGCAGATAATATTTGTTAGGTGTGGAAATTTTTTCAGTCTTCTCAGAAACTGCTCCGAGTCATAGCAGGAGCATGTACATAATTCTGAGAACATCTGAAGTTGTGTCTTCCTGCTCACATGTGGGTTTACATCTTCAACCTCATTTTTTTTTCTGTACAGCCTAATTAATGTGTTCCTGGATGTGTCAGAGTGGAGGGGACCTCAGTGGTGCCCGCTGCACACAGCCCCTCTCTGAAACAGAGTTCAGTGTCTCGGTTTCGCTCTTCCCCAAACCCAGGAGTTTTGGCTCTGGAGGCCCTCAACAACATGAGCCAGAGCCCTTCTCTGGAGCCCTTTTCTTGACTAAATAGTCTGCTCTTTGAAGCAAAAGCTACCATGGAAATTCTGTTCTTCTAAGAGCTTGATCCCTTAGAAAAACCCATCTGTAGGTTGGGCAGATATGAAAGGAAGTAAAATATGGATTTGAATTGTTAAGGCGTTGCTATGACCAAGCAACGCATCCACCATCATTTGTTCTGGAGTGTTCATTTTTTTTTTTGCCCCTTACAAAATTATATCCATGTTCTGATATTTCAGATGGGTTTTTAACTGCTGTGACGGAAAGAGAATTAAAAAATGGAGTGAGAACCATATCTGGACTCAGATACAGGCTTTTGTATCTCAAAACAAGGCCAGGGCAAAGGCTAAAGCTCAGAAGAGCAAGTTACCCTGCAGTTATGCAAACACAGAGCAGGGGACTTGGTGCTCTTTGTTCTGTAGATAGTAGAGAGTTTGTCAATTGTCTGATATTTTTGACAGATTTTTGAAAGTGCGTAGAGTAAGAGTAAATCACATTTAAATGAAGAGGGACACATTTATATTTCTTTTGTCCAGATGTAAGTGACAAAATATATAAGGTAGCAGCGAATGAGAAGACAAGCTTTTAAAAGCCTCCTTTCAAATGCTAATGTGGAATTCAGTCTGAAATGGGCAGAGACAAGTGAGGTATGAGTCTGCTAACACTTTTTCATCATACAAGCATTTTTTATTTTCCCTCCTACATTCAGTCTTTTATAAACCCAGAGTCTCATGAAAAGCAAAAAATGGCAAGGCCATCTTTCCTTCCAGCTCTGAAAAATGTGCAGTAATAAGATCACCTATTAGAAGCAGGTGATGTTTGAAGTCATATATCTAAACTTGCTGGAGGAAGACGTTCAGGTTAACAGAAGAAAGAGGGACCTGGTCTTGGAAGACTTTGTGCTCCACAGTCATCTGCTGTGATGTTAATTTTCCTTTAGGTTATTATCACTGAGGTGCTTCTCATTCTGTCTAGGCTGGGATGAGAGCTGCAGCCTGTAAAAAGGATGGAACAAAGGGATGCTAAAGTCTCATGGCTTGCATAAGCTGGCAGTTCTGGCGTGGGCATCTGAGGATATCTGTGCTGTATGGCACAGATATTTAGGGGATCAGAAGATTGTCTTCAAAATTGTTTATTGCTGGCCCAAACCTGTGTTGCAGTGTTTTGTTCACTAGATGCAAAAATTTGCCTATTTTGATTTTGCTGATGGTAGAAATGTTGAAGTAGGAAACACAGGTTATTCTGTTTATGATGCATCAAAATATGTATCTCTGCCCTTTTCAGCAGATACTTTGCTCCAGTTTTGTGTTAAATTAAAGTAAGTTGATCTTTCCAAAAACTTTTTGCGAACCCATTGCATCAATTTCCCATGTAGGTGATTGACCATCCCAAGTATCAAGAATCCAAAAGAATTGCAATTTTCCTGAGCATGCCAGATGAAGTCCAGACAGAAGAAATCATTAAGGACATTTTTAAGCAAGGCAAAGAGTGTTTCATCCCCCGTTACAGGCCTCACAGCACTCATATGGACATGCTGAAGTTATCATCAGCAGAAGACATTTCTTCACTTGCTTTGACATCCTGGAATATTCTTCAGCCCAGTGATGATGACAGTGCAAGAGAGGAAGCTCTTGCTGGTGGTGAGTATTTTCTTCCTGCATCGTGGGGTTGTTGAGCAGAAGTAGCCTGGAGGTCAGGGGGAAATACTCTGAAAGCAAGAATGAAGTGAAACGTGTTACACTTTGGTTTTATGTTTTGTAGAGAGGTGCTCCTTTCTCTTGCCTGTTTTTCTGTACCCTGTGCCACCTCTGTGACAAGCCAGCAGGGCAGGAACAAGACTGCACTAATCCAGCTGGAGGAAAACTCAACCCTCCACATAAATCATCTTCCTCAGTGCAGTCTCAGCCAGTGCAATGTAGGGGCTTGTAAAGGAGAGAGGGGCTTGCTGGGGGCACCTCAGGCTGCCACTGAAAGTCACGGGGATTCACAGGTTTAGGATGTACTCTGAGAACTTCAGTTTGGTCTGCCAAAGGCTGGGAGCTTTCCAGGTGATGCCTGCAGACTGACATGAGAATTTTCTGAAATCTTTGATCCTGCAAATTGTGTTGGATGGATGAATCACAGTGGTGATATGGAGCCTGCCCTTGTAGAACAGCTCTCTGGACTGAAACCTTAGACTGAAAATAAAAGGACTTTCTGGTAGGCCTGGATGAATATTACAGTCTTTTCCAGCATTATTCTCTCACATTTTTATTTTGATCTTGTCTCAGACACTGGATTCTTCATAGGTTTGAAAAGTTACAAGTTCGTTTAGATCAAACTTGTGTGTGTCTGGTTTGATCCCCAAATAACCTCTCTCTTAACCTGAAATTCCCCAACTCCTACTTGTAAATAAGCTTACTTTTTGTGTCTGTGTTCATTATTTGCATTCTTTTTGTAAACACCTTAATATCTTCCTGAAACATCTGCAGAAACCTTTAATCTTATTAATGGAAAACTCATGTTGAACGTGTGCTTGAAACCTCAGTCCAGGAAAATTTTCTTTAGGTTGAAATTCACCATGCAGACAGCTTCCACACCTCACACACTTGCCAGTTTTTAGTCCTTGATAAAGGAACATAACATTTCTATGACTCTGTTTGATTGAACTCGGGCTTGTATTTGCTTTGGAATACCAGTGTACTTTCCCAGAACACTTCACTGTGTTTGTTTCTCTTTTTTCAATCATTACCTCTTTCCTAATTCAGAATCCTTTCTGTGTCTACATTTTAGCTAGCAAGGGATTTCACTGCTTCATGCAATCATCTTCTTTAATATTTAGCACTGTTTGTTGTTTTTATAATGTTTGTCAAAAAATTGTGTTTATTGGTGGCATTTAAGGACTTTTGAAAATAACCTAAAAAAATATTCAGAGTTCTGTTACTGAGCTTAGATCAGGCACTCTGGACAAGCCTTTGTACTACTGATGAGCTGCTGTTAATTGAACTTACCAAGTCTGTTGCAGAGATCACAGAATGGACACACAGCTTTAGGTGTGATGGGAGCAAGGACTTCCAGGTACAGAGTGCACTGAGATGTACCTGGGTGCCAGGCAGTGGAGATGGGGGAAGGCAGGAACATGCTTTGGTACCTGGCTAATTCTGAAGCTGCTGCTTCCTTCTCTGCACCAGGGTATGGTTGTGGGCAGAGAGCAATGCCAAAAGAGCTCCTGCACTCTAAGAGAGACACCAAGAGACCAGCTGTAAGAACTGATGTATGTCCATGTCGTACTTGTTCTGCCTGGAACTCAGCAGTAGTCTGTTTGTACAGTAGTTTTGGAATAACAGCATTTGGATTGGAAGTCAGACCTTTGTCCTTTATCCTTGGACAGATTTTGTAAATTAGAGAATGTTTTGTAAATTAGAGAATAAGTTTTGGTTTTTTCCACTGTTGTAGAATCAGACATACACTCCTAATTTGTCCCCACAGAAACACACACCTAATTGTGTCTTTATATTCCTTTGGCTGTATTTTTTGTCAGTTATTATATTTTTTTGAACTTTGGTACATTTGCAGGGATGCAAATTGCCTTGCTGCTACATCCATCCTCCATTGTTGGAATTACGTGTGGATGGCACATTTATCTCAGTGATGTTATCAAATACTTTGGTGATCTGAGGCATTTACATTGTTATAAGTAGATAACATGGTGTTACATTAGTAATGTTCCCATTGCTGGCATAAATTACTATGTAATTTCCAAGAAATAGCCTGCAGGTACATAAATAAGCCATGTCGTTTCTGAATGTATTCATTTTGCATGACAAAAAGCTTAAATTCACACTGTCCTTAAAATTTCAGGCATGGTTACTGTTAAGAATAGCTCAAATATAAGACTGGGTATAATTTTTGCATAGAGTTTCCCAGTGTTTGGTAGCACTGAGGGGCAGTGGTGAATAGACATGAACCCCTCCTTTTGAAGATGATCCCTCTTTCTGTTGGACCAGGGCTTACCTGTTTTCATCTTGGCAGCTGTCACATGACAGTGTTGGCATAAACAAGGATCACTGCTCTCGTGGTAGCAGAAAGCCTCATCTTCTCTACCACGTGTGGGTGACTAATTGGCATATGAAAAGGTGCTTTCTTTAGGCTAAATGGACACAGTAGCAGAAAGAACAAAGGTGAAAGAAGTTCAGATACTTTGGAGTACAGGTGTGTGTAGGTGCATGACTTGGTTCATTTCCAGCTATACCTGTTGAAAAGACTTAGACAACTTCTGGAGCCAGTGGTACATTTTCTTAATAAGTACCAATTCCCATTTGTATCCTTGCCCATCAGAAGTACAAATGTTCACTGGTATCATGTTTTGCCCAAGGTGATACTGCTGATGAAAGTTCAGGCAGGTTGCAGTATTTGTTTACAGAAGTGAGAAGTGTAGATACCTTGCACAACTTTGGGAGGAGTGAATCAGATAAAACTCTGCTGTCTATTTGCTTATTATCACTACTCCTACAGAAATTTAAAGAACACTTTGCCAGCAGCTTCAGTTTCAGTGTGGTTTAGGGAGGCGTTGTGATTCACCGGGCTGGACATGGGTTTCCTCATTTGAAATGTTATTTATTAGTACTTAAACCTGCTCTGAGAACTATGGGGGGAATGCTGAGTTACTCCTCTGAAAAAGAAATTATTCTTATTGGGACACAAAAAAAAAAAAAAAAAAAAAAAAAAAAAAAAAAAAAAGACTGGGTGGAATATCTCCATATGGTAAAACTCTTGGAGGCTTCTTTGAAGGGAGGCAGGTGGCCAGGGACCTCAGCTGGAAGGCTTGAGACTGAGCTTAAATATTCTTAAATATGCTTAAATATCCATAACTGAACCACTGCTTAATAGTTGAAGGTGTACAATAATTTATAAACAAATTTTCTAACATTCACCTGGGTGATGGAGAGAGGAGGTTTGGCCTAAATATTTTTCTTGGCCAGAAAATGAAGTGTTATTAGAAATTACATCTCTGAGTCTGCTTACTCTAATGGATTGGGATGTGCTTTTCTAAGAAATGGGATTATGTGTACAAACTTAATTCTGCTTCTTAATCTCTGTCAATTCTGCCCTGGTGTCAGAGTACATTATTACATAGTCCTTGTTCCTTGGATCTGGGCTCCTTGGAAGAAGAACCCAAGTGAAATGGTCTGGGCTCTTTCAAAGGTGCAGGAGTTGAACACTGCTTGCTGTTAATGATTGCCACTGACGAGGATCTGCTCAGTCATTTGCTTTCTCCCTGCTCAGGTTAGAGCTGCAGGCCTCCTTACTGTGCATTATTCAAACCTCAGGATGGAGATGGAGATCTGCATTTCTGTATGGACTCTTCATCACTACTCCCCTCAGTGACTTGAAGATATTGAGTGGTATTTGCTGATGGAGAAGCAACAGAGGCTCAGGATCCTGTTCCAACCTGAGTTGTGCAGAGGAGCTGCCTCCACTGAACACAGACTCTTTTGCTTATTTTTCCAACATTAAGTTTTCTTCTCTATTCCCTCCAAAATAGTCATTTCCCAAATCTATCTCAGCCTTGGGCTAGACCTCCTTTTCCAAGCTTTAATTTCTCTACCACCATAATGTTCCATTTCATCTTTCTCCTCTTTGCCTGTCCTCACTGAAAGTCCCTCCTCAAGTGTCCTTCTCTGGCCTTTCTCACTGTATTCCCCACTTTCTCCTGCTCTGAGTCCCAGCCTGTCATTTCAGGGGCAGCTGGGCCAACATAAATAGCTTGCCCTGCCAAAAGGGAGGAGATCATGTGCTTTGTCTTCTTTCACTTGTCTGCTTCCAGACATACAGGATTCCCTGTCCCAATTTACTCATTTCCTTCCCCACTCTGCTGCCTTCTTTCTCTTTTTCATTGGCTTAGAAAAACTTCACTGTTTAATAGTACTTTTTGTACTAAACAGTACAAAAGACATTGTTTTGTGATTGTTTCTTTTGGGCAGTGCCTGATTAAATAAGCTGTTGCCCTTTCTCCTCCTCTTGGTCCCCACCTCTCCCTTTGTGTGCCAGCACAGATGGCCCTGCAGCCACTTTGGGAGCTGTACTGGGAAACCAGTTGTGGTTAAAGCAACCCAGCACCAGTAGAAGTCTCTTCTCAGACTGAGCCACCACACAGATTTGGACTGATGGAACTGAAGGGCTGGTAGGAAGCTGATGATGAGGGGTTGTGAAAATGGGTGTCATGCTAAAAAAAGTCTCAGTGAAACTTCAGTCCTCATTTCCTTCCATGTTTCAGTTCCCAGTCTTGCCCCAGTCAGCAGGAATAGGAGCAGCCAGTGAAATGAAAGTCCTTGGGAAAGTCCTGGCAGCTGGGACAGGTCTGGCAGGAGGAGCTGAGCCTGCAGCTCTGTGTGCTCTCTCTGTGCACCCATATTGGCTCATGGAGTTTTCCCTCCTCGTGTTTTCAGCCTACTCCTGCCTCTCTCTGCTGAGCTGGATCAACTTGCTGCTGTGGGTGAAGAGTATTTTTCTCCTTTCCCCTTCCTTGTTTTTGCTGGGATTTTTGAGCCCAGCTGAGTGTTTATCAGTGCAATGTGTGTGGGGAGGAGTAGCCAGGATGGAGGAGCCTCCCCTGTGGCCCAGGCTCCCAGAGAGACTTGTGGGGCCACCCATGCAGAGGTGGCTCCAGTAGTGGTACAGGGAGAGGAGCTTCTTCAGAGAGCCCCAGCACTCCCCAACACGTCTCTCCTAAGCACATTTTTAGACATTTACAGCACTGCAGAAGCCCAGCTCAAAGGGATTTGAACAGGGCTAAAGCCACATCAGCACCAACTGAGGGTGCTACGAGGAAGATTTCGAGTTCTTGCCACAAAGCATGGAGCAACAGAGCCTCCCCCATTGTTTTTTTTTTTTTTTTTTTTTTTTTTTTTTTTTTTTTTTTTTTTTTTTTTTTTTTCTTTGTCTTAGTATATACCAGAGAATTAATATTNTTTTTTTTTTTTTTTTGTTAGCTTTGTTCCTGGGAACTATTTTGGCAGAAATAAAACAAACATAACCCCCCCACCCCCACCTCAGTTTGGCATAAACATCCAAGCTGAAAAATGTCAGCGTGTGACAACGTAGCATCTTATATCTAGTGGGGAATGCTGAATAATCTGCTACTACTCTACTGCAGCATAATGCATTTTTGCTCCTAGAAATGAATGCATTAAGAACTTGAGTTGGATTTTGTAGTTTAGTTTGGAGACTTCTGGCATTTACAGCACTGGAAACTTCAGTGGCCTTCTGACCACAGTACTTTGTTGTACCTTCAAGATAATTAGTGAAATATTGACTAGATAATCCATGCTTTAAGTGACAGTAAAAAATTTATTATGAATAATAAGAAAAGATCTGAATTTGAAACAAAGTAAAGAAATACATATATGTAGCAGCAACTTCTTGCAGCTTTGTTTTCATATAACCTTTTGAATGTTGGCTTTTAAGGTTAAGGTAGTTTTATCTTTCTGCCCTTTTAACTTGCAGAACACTTTGAGACTTGCTGTAGCATAAATTACAACAACCTGCTGGTAGCAGAAGCAGACAGGGACAGCTCACCTGTGTGGTTGTATTTGGTTTATAAGGACTGTTTATGCCAGAGAATGATCCTCTTGCAAGGAAAATGCTGGACACCTCTAGGCTACAGTTCCAAACTTCAAGTAGTTTGACATTATTCCTGAGTGACCAGTAACCCTATTTGAAACTTTGCCATTGGGATTTGCCCCACAGAAGCATTTTTTGTCTGCAGAAACTGTTTTTCACCTGTCTTTAAATTCCTGCTATTTATTCAGGCATTCAAAGATTCTGCATTGGCTGCCAGGAATGATGGCCCTGTGATGCCATCAGTATTCTTAGTTATTCCAAATTTTAGCACAGTTCTTCAGAAGTGTGACTGAGTTGATGGCTGCACAGTCTTAAGAGGAATAGGTTTGGCTTAGAACTGCAAAATAAAATGGAATGTAAAAAAAGGCTAATGGGTTGCCTCCCCATGCCCCCCCCAAAATGCACCAGAAGTGAGAGGGTTTTGAAAGATGAGGCACATTAGAGTTTAGAAATAAAAAACACTGTGAGGAGAAAATGCTGTGGCTTGAAGCATAGGGAAGGTCTAATACGCTACTTCAGCTGCATTAAATGTTGTACAGCTGGCCATGAAGGCGTGATGGGACCATACAAAATGGTGCTAATCATTATGAAAAAGGATGTGTAGTAAATAATGCTCAGAGATAACTGTGAATATTTAAATGAGCTATATGCAGCTAGAAATGTATCTGGAATAAATGAAATATGGGTATGTGAAAAGCAGAGATGTTAAATGTTTCTGCTTAGGAAAAAAAAAGAACAACAAAAAAAGTACCCCAAACAAGATTGTAAAGTGATTGAAGGTACTATTAGATTTTCTTTTCCTCTGGGGGACTTGATTAAAACTTGCGGTACAAAATATGTCAAGGGATAGATTATAATTTAAAATCTTTTTACACTGGTCATAAAAAGAAAACCTGAGAGCATGGCACAATGCAAAATTGAAAATCGAGGCTTAGCTGCTAATGTAATTTATTTTTTAATGAAATGATTTAAATTTTGGAATTAACTTCTGTTTGGAGACAATGATCCATAGTATTTTTGATATGCAAAAGGAGAACAAATTTCAGTGCAAGTGAGGCATTAACATTCTGGTCATGAATCCTTTTGTGGAGAGAGAATCCCTCCCCTCCCAGTGCAGGATGAGAGCACTGGACATGCAGTACAGCATTGCATGTTTTACAAGAGTCAGGAATTCTCACAACTTGTAGCTGTGTAGCAATAACTGAAATATCTTCCTGCCTCTACAGCTGCAGTCCCCAGCTTATCCCCTGACAAACAGGTTCTGGTTTCTCTTTCTAGCAGGCATTTGGAGAGTTCCTCTATGCATCTAATTTTATTTGTATTAAGCCCTTGGCTCTGCTGCCTTCCAACAGCTGTGAGTTGTACTGGTTAGTTAGTTGTAATGTGAAATATTATGTTCCTTATTATGTTAATATTATATTATGTTCCTGTGATGTGTGAAATATTGTGTTCCTTGTATTCACTTTAAATTTGCTGCTTTCAGTTCAAGTGACACTTCATTTTTGCATGATGAGAAGTAAATAAGGATGTTTGATTTACTTCCTTTTTATTATTCATTGTTTGGTTCCACCTGTATTCTATCTATTGTAATTTTTTTTTTCTGACAAACTTTGACTGTTTTCTTTATCTTGTAGAGAAGCTTTTCTAGATCTGTAGGAGTTCCAGCCATTGCTCTTTCAACCTTTACAATATCTCTGCTGTTATTTTGGAAAAAAAAGATGCCTGAGAGAAAATTTTGTGCCCAGGTAAAGAAATACTGTGAAATACGTGTAGTGGCACTGGAGATGTTAATTCTTTCTGTATGTTCCATAACACTGCTTTTCAAATCAGCTCACTGGCCAGATCTCTTACTGTTTTCCACCCAGCTATCCCACAATGACACATCATTGCAAAAGGGCCTGTTCCAGCATTAAGGATCCATAAAATAATTTTATATTATGCCATCTAGCTTGTTCCTTAGAATGTGGAGCTAGGAGAATGGTTGTTTGGAAATAAAACATTTCAGGTGATAGCAAGTTTCCCTCAGGGTTTTTCTGCATCCCAACCTTCAGCTGAAAGATGGGAGGCTCCATCCCAATGCTAGAATTACTCTCCCCTGGAAATGGTCTCAGCCCTTCTCTTTGGTGTCTTCCACCAGGTTTCAGAACTCACTGAAACAGCTTAATAATCAACACTCAATTTCCCAGGTGAAGGCAGACACTTTTAGCTGTGTTTTTCCCAGTGCTTCTGTTCAGAAACAGCTATAACATGATTACAGTAACTCATTTTTTTGAAAGGCTTTTGAAAAAATGCTCTCAAATGCAAAAGTTCACATGTTTGTGTGGTGGTGCTTTGTAATGCCCTTTGGTGTCCTCATGTCCTGAATTTCCCCTGTGCAGACTAAACCATGAGCACCATGTAGTTTAATTTCAATACCACCCATGCCAGGGTGTCCTGCAGTGAACCCAAAAGGCTGTGAGCTCTGGAACACTGTGGCTTTTTGCTTTCATAAAGTTCATTAAGGCTTTAAAAGAGCGTTTTTCCTTATAATCATCTTAAATGTCACATCCACGTTTGCCTTCTTGCAGAAAACTCATCAAAACAACTAAAAAGATTACTTCTGCTGTAATCAATCAAAGTTTGAAGAGAAGTGAAAGCAACATGGGCAAGGGCCTTGAAGTCACTGCAAGTGACTCTTGAGGGTTTTGTTTCAAAGAGGACTAATTTTGCACCAGTGAATGTGAACAGTAGCATTGTAATTTTTTTTTCATATTGTTACCTAGAGACAGGAGTCTTTGAAAGGCAGATAAGAGGTGGGATTCATTTCTGGAGTGTGGCAGGAGTCTGTACAACTCATACAGAGGAAATGCACGTGCAGGTATCTCTGGCTGCTGTAATTAGTCCAAACAGACATCTTTGTCTCACTCTGTTTTCATTTTTGGAAAGGAAGAGCTAGCACCAAGCTCCTCATGTGCCTTGGTGCACATAGTCTGGGGAACAGGAGAGGAAGCTTTTTCCTGCTGCCCACCTGTGTAGGGAATGTGTGTTGAGTGCTTTGGTGAGAGAGCTGAGGCTGCTTGCAGCTGCCTGGTGCCAGAAGGGACTGTCCTGCTGCCTTTTTCTTGTGCTCAGCTCTGGGCTCCCCTCATCCCAGGTATTTGCTACTGAGCACATTAGCTCATGAATCTGGCAGAAAATTGTGACTTTCTTTCTTTCTTTCTTTTTCCTAGGATGGTGTTCTGCCAGCTTAGTGGGCTATTAAATCAGGTCAGCACTTCTCTAGCTACAAAAGATTTGTTTTTCTGGCACAGTTAATCCCTCCTGTCTTTGCTGAGATTCAAAATACACTGTCATTGCCCTGTACAGTGGGAAATTCCTTGTACTGGCCCAGAGCCACTGGTTTTCAGGGAACAGGAGACTCAGGCTGCTGTTTTAGGGTGTAAGATCAGCTCTTGATCTTCATGTCTGGCGTCATGCTGAACTCAGTTCCTGCTTGTGCTGGTTGTTGTGCCTGTGAGATGGGAATGAGTTTTTGGGATGTAGATGAGGGCAAATTCCTGTCTGGGGGTGACATGAAGCCCTTTGCCGGCAGGTGTCAGCATTCCATACATTTACTGTGGAGCATTGGTGTCGTTTCGGCTGTTTCCCTATAATTAAAGCCTTATCCAGGCATTGTACTCACACGCACAGGAGAACAAATGCTCCAGCCTAATTTCCAAAAAAATCAGGGGTTGTAGTGAAGGAGGTGTAGGATTCCAGGGAGTGCCAGACTTTTTTAAACTGTGCAAGCTTAAAAAGAGAAAAGAAAATCTTGTGATGATAGAAGGATTTCTCAGCTGTTGTGGTGTTAAAATATTTGACAGTAACAGTGAAGGTGCCATCACCTCCCAACCAGCTGACTCTGCATGTTCAATAAACACTGACTTGGAAGTTGGTGTCCTACCTGTTTATATTTCACAAGCAGTTTTGTGTATTTTACGATAGGCTATCTGCTGAGTGAGTCAAAGGGTATTGGAAATATTGATAGTGATGCATAAAGTATTGAAAAAACCCCAAATGATTCACCTCTGTCATATTTTGACTTAAAAATACCCAGACAGAAGTATGCAAAAGAGGGCCAAGAGTGAAGAAATGAAGTAATGCACATGCACGTGTATCCAGTGGGAGTATTTAAATGAGTGCTCAGAAAAACACTATGGGAGGTATAGATGATAAGACCTTGAAGAATTTCACATAAAAACATGTGAAGATACACAAAGATCATTGTGTTTTAGGCTGCAGCAGTATCCCCACATAAACAGATCAAGCATCAATGCCTTGTGAGTTTCTCTAAAGGAGCGGATTTGCAGTCAGCATTTGCTGATTTTACAAGATATGTTTGATGTGCTGTAAAATGCCTCTAATGCCATTTGTCCTCTCTTTGGAATTCTCCTTGGTACATCTGGTTTCAGAGTATTTTGGTGGTTTAAAATCGTGATAGAATCCAGGTGCAAGCCTTGGAACCAAACAGTTTTGATTGCCCATGTTTTCCCAATCAGACTGTGCTCACATACATGAATATCAGAAACAGATAAGCCATTTTTCACAGACTGATAACTGAGCAGCCCTAAACTATTTTTTCCTTTACTCCGCATTTGCAAACCCAGACATTTTGTGGGTGGCACTGAGTGATCATATTTTATTTACAGGGCTTACGCAGGCTCGATGAATAATAGTGAAATAGAAAAGTATTTTTCAAGTTTTTTGTTGGGTAGAATTCTGAAAATGAGACTCTAGTCCTCAAGTTACTGTAAGTTAAACCTCAGGGGAAATGAGCATGATGATTATAGCCTCACACAGCCTTTCCACATTGTAAAACCAGCCAGAAACACAAGTCTTGGTCTTGTACAGTAGCTTCTCTGATGACACATGGAAGAATATTTATCTGTGGAGCAAGATAGGTTTGTTTGAGCATGGCTGACAAACTACAGCTGATGCTGTACAGTGCACTTAGCTTTTCAGATGGATTGGTAGTAAACTTGCAAGGTTTCAGTTTAAACAAATTCAGAATATGAGGTCTTAGCTTGAGCACAGCTCAGTAGCACAGGAGCTCATCAAGCAGCTTTATTAGTGTGTTTTTGAGATTTAATAACGGGTGAGTGACTGCCACTCAGTTGTTTTAAACCTTTATGACTGATAGCTATCATGTAGCTTCTCAGGGAGATGGATAAATATTTTATTATGCTGTAGTTCAGCAGGGCAAGTGTGAACTGTGAAGACCAATGTTTCATGCTGACACAAAGCACTGACATGGATGAGTAGACAGATAAACGCTGAGTTGCTCAGTGCTTGTTTGTAGATTCTGCTGATGGTTCTATTTTCTGCAAAATATTTTATAGAAGTAATAACAGAAGCTGTCTCTGTCGTGCCAGTGGCTGGGGCGCCAGGACTGCAGAGGAGAGAGTCTGCTTGGCATCTGTATGAATGTAAAAGGTGGGTTATGGGCCTGCAAAATGTTCTTTAGAAGACAAAAGGAGACAAAACCTTGCTAGTGCCTGCAATTCCCACACACAAGAATGAAAATAAAGCAATTGCCCCTCGCATTTAGACTATTTCTCCCTGCAGGAGTTGAGGCCTTGAGGGCCTCATTGTGTGTCCCATAGCAGGAGACCATGGATGGAACCTGTGAGATTTGGATGTGATACTTTGGCCTTTAATTCCTGTGCTGGGTAAAAGCAAGCATCTCTCTGGCTCCTTCTAAAGCAGCCCCCTGTGATGAGCTCTGTTGGTCAAGAGCATAGTGCTAATGACACCAAGGTTGTGGGTTCCATCCATGTCTGGTCTGCTCAGTTAGGAGCTGGACCCAATAATCCTTGTGGGTCCCTTCCAACTCAGAATATTCTGTGGTTCTGCGACAACAGATGTCTGTGAATAGCTAGAAAACAGTATGTCCTGCTGAAGTGATGTGATAGTGCACAATTGAAGGTGTTCTCACAGGGGAAACACACAGGAAAAGCTACTGACTCCAGTTTAAAATGAGTTGGTTTTTCACTCTAATATGAAACACAACTTTTGGTCCTGTTAGGTTACTGTTTGGGATCTTAAGGAGGCTACAGAGTGAGCACTAGGGGAGAGCTTTTTATAAACAATCAGCACCAAATATCTGCAAGAGAAAAGAATTCATTCTTTTCAAACTTATATCATCAACACAGGGTATTTTTCATGTAGTTCCCAAGGCTGGCACAGAGAGGAGTCAGTGGGGCAATGCCAGTTTAGAGCAACTGAGGATCTGATCCTTCATGTTGTAACTTGGGTTTCCAAGGAGATGAGAATTCACACTGAGCTTCTGGTACTCTATCATGTAAGCAAATAAGAATCATTGGTTAAGAGTTTATTTTCTTTTTAAGGCATTACATTTGCATTTTAGCAGACTGGCTGGGGTCAAGGCAAGTAATGTTGCTGTTTATGTCTGCAATCCTCTGTGTTACTGGATGTGCACATCATTGGGTTTGGATTAATGACTTTTTTTCAAATGTTTATGAGCTGCAGCAAAGGGTAATGTTTTTATCTCCTTGGGCATATAACAGTATCTGTCTTCTCCAGGGCTTTGCAGGGATAAGAACTTGTTCTCTGGGAGCAATCCCAGCCCTTTGGGAACCATGCACCTTGGTAGGGTCTGGATCAGGCCTGTGGCAAACACATCTGGCATTTCCCTTTTTGATCTTATACCAAGAGACATGTAAGAGCAGAGGTGCTGTGCTCGAAACCAAGGGCAGGTTTTTTCCAAAGGGCAGAAACCTTTTTATCTGGAAGGAAATAGTAAGTGTTAGTAACCTCAGTGGTGGTACTAGGGGCACCCAGGGCGTTCTAGGAGAAGCCATAAAGGGGAAGGGATTTGTTTTGCTGCAGCATAAGTGAAATAGTTTTTGGAGTTGTTTTCCCCAAGATGTCGTGATTAACTCAGACCACAGTGTTAGGTGCTGTGTAAATACAGAATAAGATGATGATCTGTGCCCTATAGAGTATGTGTTGAAAGCAAACACCTACCCAAAAGGCCTAACTATGCTAATGCTGACAGTAATTAAAGTTGCAATAATGACTCTGTCATTAGTTAGAAATTTCTGAGTTATTCCAATTCATTGGCTCATACCCTGCATGTCACCAAGACGAATATATAGATATTAGGATCAAGTGAATTGAGTTATTTTTTTCCTCTGTGCTGGGGTAGCCGATACAGAGGCAGCAGATGGTTACTGTACCCTTTTCATTCTGAAAAGTAAGGCTTTCCTGCAAAAAGGGTTTGGTTTTTTAATCTGTTGTGGTCTTTGCTAAGTCAGAAAAGGACCAAAGTAAGTTTTCAATCCTAGTAATCAACAACTTTCAAATATTTGTCAGCTCTGTAGCGGTTGTGCACAGATCTGACATTGTGTAAGGTGTACATAGCAACTTGAATACTCCTTTCCTTTAAACAGAAAGCTGTTCTTGTCCTAGTTCTTCTGATCCTGCACCTTCTGTAATCATTTACATCCGAGCAAAGCAGGGGGAAGCCCTGACGATCACCATGGGCAAGATGTGTGTGGAACAAAACCAACCACTGGAAAAGTCATTCTTGCCTGAGGTACCAGGCTGTGAGGATCCAGCCATCGTTGTGGTGAAGGAGTAAACAATCCCAAACTTCTGTGCTTCAGGGAGAAGCTCAAACTGCACAGCTGCTGCAGTGAGGAGCAGCAGCAGTGGCTGGTCGCTGCTGACCTCTTGTAGGCTCAGCCGGCGTCCGTGCTGCGAGCGTGGTTTGTGTGAGCTTGCTGCCCTTCTCTACAGGCACACAGGAGTTGCTGCGCCTCGGCCTCTGCCCCATCCTCTGTCAGTGCTTTTGAGGACAGGATCTAAAGAGTCCCAGCTCCCACTTTGATGGGTCCCAGGCGCTTTCCTGCATCCACAAAGCAAGTGGCAGCAAGGGATGAGAAGTTGGGATGACAGAGTATTTCAGTTTCAGCTTCTATTAGGACTGTCAAGCTGTGCAGGGGGAGATGAGTGACCCCACACAGCAGGTGGCACCGGGCTGGTGGAGCTCCTTCTAACCTGGGAGGAGAGAGGCCATGCTGACTGCTCCTTCTGAGGGCAGAACAAGTCTCCAGCAGTCTTTACATGACCTGTATCTGTGCAGTTTGATGGACTCTTCTATAATTAACCATTGTCAAGAACACTTCTGAAAATGCCGGCTGGCATTTCAAATAGGAACATCAGATTAAGGAGAAGAGAGGTAATGAGGTGCAAGGAGAAAATCCTTCCCTGGGGAACAAATCAAACCTGATATCATCATGAAAGGTAATGAGAAATGTACTGCCAAACTGAGGAGGTTCACTGTGGCTTCCTAGAGGAAATGAAACTGTGTATTCTTATTTAAAACACTGAGAGGGGATGCTAATGTTTTGGTCTGCTGGCTAAGACAGGGGCTGTGCAGCTTGCACACCTGCCTCTTGCATGTAGTTTTGCCACACGTTTCCTGAGGCCTTGTACCAGTCATTTCACTTCTCTGTGACATAAGGTGTGTCCACAGCAATGTAAGGGAGTCAGTGCAAACAGAGGGTGCCTGTACACCCACAGGACGGGTTCAGAAGCTGTGATTGCATCTACACTGCCAAACAGCACCGGGCTGAGTGGCACACGAGTCCTGTCCACACTACACAGAACTTGGCCTCTCCTTTTTTCTGGAGGAGCCAGACCTGTACCTTTCTGTCTTTACTGTTCATGGCAATTTTGTTTCCTGGAGCAGTCATGGGTGTCACCTGGACTGGCAGTGCCAGCCATTGTGCTGACAATTAAAGTGTTGACCACCTGTGATCCTGTAAATCAATTTGTTTTCTGGCTGTGCTGCATTTAGCAGTATAAATGAAGCCTGTGTGGCCGTGTCAGCATGGCTGTATGCCCACATGGATAGACAAGTCAGGGTGTATTATTTCACGCATGGTGCTACACAGCTGAAGGAGCTGTGGCCACAAGAGCTTATGTCATAGATACACGGAGTATTAGGTGACTGTCATCATAATTACTAAACTTACTGGTATACCCTGTAGCTTAAAGTGTGTAAGAAGCATGGATATTCTCTCCATAGAAGCTGGAGTAAAACATTGTTGCTTGAGACAGTTTTCAGCCTTAGCAATTTGCAGACCACATGCAAGTTTTCCAGAAGCAGCACAGATTACCTATAACAAAACCCACTTGACTGTGGATGTGCTTTCCTGGGCTCCTGACATGCAGTCACAGGACTCTTGGGGCTCCAAGAACCACCAGCTGATGACTACAGGCACAAGGGGAGGGGCAGAAGTAGGTGTCAAATGTGAGACTTCCCTTAACAGGTTTTACGAGGCGCTAAAACCTGATGCAATGTTTGATGCCTAAGTACCTGCTCTGTCTTCTCAGGGACAAGGATGCCATTTCACACAGGGGTCTGTAAGAGCAAGGGCAGTAGGATGTGAGGACAGAGCAAGCCACAATCCTGAGTGGCAGCCAGTAGTCCTGCAGGGCTGGAAGAGCTTGGGAGCATGAGGACCCTGTGCCAAGAGGGGCACGATGTTCTTCTCCTCAGCTGCCATCCTGTTGATGTACCCTCATTGCTGATAGCAATCTTATGTGTCTGCAATCTTGGTCTCATCTGTGTGTCACCTCTCTTCCTGTGCTAGCTCTTCCCCCACACTGCCACAGACACCACAAGAGGTTTTGTTGCTCCCCAAGTTACATGTCGGGGAAACATTTACTCCATGCAGGTCTCTGCCATCCATTCTAGATCCCAACATAGGATTTGGGGCTAATGCTGCTTGAGCTGCCCTTGGGTTCCTTACAGGGTTAGTTGTGTCATTTTTCTACCAAAAGTCTTGATTGACGTTTTACTTCAATCTTGTGCAGCGTGAGTTGCATGGATATCAGACAACATGTTGGGAGTCAGAGCAATGCAGTTGGCATTGCAGTGCTCCAGTAGAAAAAAAATATAAAGGTAACTCTTACAGTATTTACAGCATGATTTTTCATATTGAGATTTGCATAAGCTTGTTTGAGTTCTTCAGCATAAAAACCCCATGATTATAGAGGAGCCAAGTTGTTAAAACAATCCCTGTTTCACCAGAGAACCCAGAAGAAAGCAGTGCTTTAGTACATCTAAAATCACTCGAGGGTGTCTCATGCTATCAGTTGAACTCCAAAAATATATTTCTTTTCTTCGCTGTTTTTCACCATTTCTCTTTTTCCCTAGTGTTTCCCCTGACTTGTCTCCTTCCTGTCTGTCACACAAATGTAAAGAGAAATGGCACCTTTTTACTCTGCAGATTTGCCCCCTGTGTGCATTCTTCCTGCCAGCAGTAGTCACTGCAAATGTTTCCTGCTTTTTGTCATGAGAGGCACCTGGAGTGAAAACAGCTGAAACAGAGTGTGAGGCAGAGTGTGTTTTGTTCTGTGCATCTTTAGTGATTGGTACTTACTGGTTTCTGGGCCACTGAATACCTACAAAAGGCTGATGTGAGGCAGGTTATGGAAAGAGTAAGTAAGAGTAACTTGGGAAGGATTTGACCTGCAGAATCTATCACTGACCTTGCTAACAGAGAGGCTGGTTTCTAGGTCCTAGTCCATAGGCCTGACAATTGACAAAGAGCAAACTGAGGAGTTGTGACATGGTATGTCCAACATGATGTCCATGGTGGGACCATGAAAATGCCATGTCTTTTCAGGGAGACCATACCTCTGCCTTCTGGACTCTTTTTCTCTTTGTTTGCCATTTGCTCTTTACTCATTTCGCTGTCCTATGAGTCAGAAGTTGACTTCAGCATAGTAAAACACTCAGACTCTTTTCTTTCAACCACTGTTATTCTGTGGTCTGTTCTTTGGCTAATTCCCTCCTCTTACTGCCCTGACCTCTGTAGAAAAGCTGTGCTTCTTGACTATATGATGCTGGATTTGCAAGATTGATGTTCTCTAAGCATTTCACACTGTGTTGCCTTGCATATTTTAAACCAATGTTCTAATGAAGACATCAGATCATGATGGATGAGTGTTCGTGTTGGGGACTCTTCTTTGAACAATGAAGAGTAGTAGGAAATCTTCAGAAGCTTGGGAAGTTTGTGCAAATGAGTTGGTCTTATGTGAACTGTTAACATGCTCTTCCAAGCAGAGTTTGGATTTCAGAGATCTCAGATGGGACTCCATGTAAACTGAAAAACTCTGCTTAGCTCTGGCTTTTCCAGTACATGCTCCCACACATCTCCTTGAATGGCAGGCAACATTCCTCAGATAGATGTAGTAAGAGCAGCTCAGCCCAAAATGGCAGGAAAAAGTAGGTGTGGGCATGGAAAAAGCAGAAAAATACCTGACAGGTCCTAGCCCTGGTGAAGGAGCAGAGGCTGCTCGCAGAAAAGCTGCTCAAGGCTCAGTACTGTTCCTGTAAGAAGGCAGGAGCAGTGGACTGAGACTGTATTTGCTTTCTTTCCAGACTCGTGTCTGCCGTCTTTTAGTCTGTGCTGGCTTTCCACTCCTTGCCCTTCTCTCCTGAAGTGTCTGTCTGCTACAGCAGCAAGAAATAAAAGACTTTCTTTGCTTTGTGGCATGAGTGAGTGGGATGTTCCTGGGTTCAGCAGTCAGCACCAGGCCAGCCCAGCTCATTTGTTAGAGGATGTCCTTGCAAGACTTCTCACACTGAATGCACCAGTCTTGCATGAGTGATGGGGATGTGCCTGGTGGTCTCCCTGTGTGGCAGACGGTCTCAGGGATGTGAACCAGCTCCTGAAACAAGTGTGCAGCCCAGTGTGAACTGGAGCTGGCTCCTGCCATGGTGCCAATCCACAGCTGCTTACAGAGCAACAGCAAAGCAAGAGAAAAGGGCTTAGCTGATCTTGCCTTTTTATCTGGGGCTGGTTGGTGGGGTCTTCTGTCAGGGTTTCACCAGGCAGTCCAGGTGATTAGCAGCTTATGCAGCTTGTTTCAGTTTTTTAACTGATTTTGAGTTCCAATCAAGTTCAACACCACAAGAATCTCAGGGAGCCCCTATGTCCCTGTGGAAGGAGGGATATTCAGGGTAGCAAGCAGAATGCCTGTGTGTGCTGCTGGAACAGCAGAGAAAAGTGCCGGAGGCCAAGGAACAAGGTCCTTTGGGAGAAAAGGAACCTGACATCATGAAGGGACAAGCCTTCAAATCTTTATCTTGATATAAGAGGACAAATACCCACTTTCAGAAGATACTGTATTAAAGACTTTTTGTTTTTGGAAGGTTGAGAGAAGGTTTGTGACATCTTACAGTGGTGTCAAGAAAATGTCTTCCCTCTCTTTTACACATCTTCTTTTCATTCTTTTTTCCTTTCCTATTTTTGTGTCTGATGTTGAAATTCATTTTTTTTTCTGATTCCTCCTGCGTTTAATTTCCCTTAGTTCAATCTCTGCCTGGATTTAGAGTCATAATCATTACTATTTGGAAGTGTGGGGTTAAAATGATAAAATAAATTTGTTAAAATATAGGGATTTTTTTTCCCTCTAGCTTTTCAAGATCTAATTATTTTGCAGCTGACATAGTATGCGATTGATAAGATGAAAATGTAAATTTACAGATTTAGTATTCAAAGTATTTTTCATCTGATCAAAGAAAGGAAAGCATTTTACAAAACACAAAGCTTGCATTCCTGCAAATGTCTGAAGTTGTGTGGTTGTAGTCAAGCCGTCAGGAAATCCACAGGGCATCCACTAATGTTTATTTCATTTTTCTACAGGAGGTCTTGACCTTATCTTCATGCCAGGCCTTGGGTTTGACAAAAAAGGCAACAGACTGGGAAGAGGGAAAGGATATTATGATACCTATCTTGAAAGATGTATGAAACATCCCCGTGGAAAGCCTTACACAATTGCTTTGGCTTTTAGAGAACAGATTTGTGAATCAGTGCCTGTGACAGAAAATGATGTTCCAATAGATGAAATCCTTTATGAAGACTCCTGAAAGTGTCTTGATACCAACCCACCTTCAGAGCAACCAAACAAAGGTGTCAGATCCATCAATCATAGAGTTTTTTAATTGTCATATATGACTTTGGGAACAATAAAATAACACTGTTTGTATTTCAGGGAAAAAAACAAACAGTGTAACTGTGGTAACAGTAGTGAGGACTGTGTTAATTTGCTTCTAATTAGCAAATGTCTGGTGTGAATTCTTATTCTAGAATCAATAGAAATAAGAATGAGTGGCTGTTTATCACTGTAAGGACCATTTCTTCTCACAGTATTTTTGAGGTATAAGTTTCTCGATACTTAACAGTTCTATTATCCTGATTTAAAAGTGAGCTGTCTGGTAATGACAGTTCTCGATCCATTCTGGAATTAGATACTTGTTATGGTAAAAGTTTTTGGTATTTAAATATTGTATGCATCCATGAGCAAAACAAGAAATTGATGGAGTCATCAGAGTAAGCTGGGAAAAAAATGATGATGGGAAAAAAGCCTTAATTAATTTTAGTGTATGCAATAATTTTGACTGTTTACTTAGATCCTTGCAGTTGCCTTAAAGTAAAGGGAGTACTTGTTAATAAAAATAGGTTGACGTCCATAACTTTGGTGTGTTCTTTCTTTTATCTAAATACAAGATTGTAATGCAGTCTTAAATGTGGTTAATGAGTTCTCCATCTGGAGAAAAACAGCTTTTTTTTTTGTAAAATTGCATTGAAAATTACTTTAAGTTCTCTGATTTTGTACATAAGCCATTCATAATGTCCCAAAATGCTGTGTGAAGTATGGGTGCTATGCTAAGTGATAAAGACATGCTGGGAATTGCAGAGAGGAGCTTTTATGGATTGAATAAATTTTGGAAGGTTGGTTGTTCTCTCATTTTCCAGACCATCATGGAGATCAGGAAGAAGATACTGAGTTTCCTCTGCACATTGTCCTCCTGGTAACAGGACACAATATTTCCAATCAGGACCAATCAAACTGTCAGAATTGTGTGTTCTTTCTTCAATGCAACTTCACCATTTTTATGCATGTTTAATTCTTCCCCCAATCAATAAATCAGTGCATTTGTTTCCACCAAACTTCTCTGTGTCCTCGTTAAAAAGTCCATGAATTCTCAAGAATCAGTGGTAGAGTGGAAAGACCTTAAGGCTTCCTCAATGACAGCATTGTGGACAAAACCATGCCTGTGGTACATGCAAACCTTTTCATCTCAGGGTGCCTCTGTTCAGTTCCATTTCCATTCTGCTAATGCAGGAACCAATTAAACCCTCTGGCTCTGGGGTGAGCACTAGCTCAGCAACTGGGATCTGTCTGGCCTGTGGTCCCAGGTGCTTCTCCATCCTGTGTTAAGCAGGGTCCATCTGGCTGGGCTGAAGATCCATCCTTTCAGGGCTGGCCTGTTGGGCATCCCACCCGTGTGTACAGGAGAGCTGCAGCCTGAGCACTTTCCAATATGGGCTGTTTAGTAAAACACTGGTGATCTGACTTGATCTATTCCTTATCAAACTGTTTCACCCCACCAGCCACAAGGTGTGAGCATGGGTGCACAAGGGGTTGTGCAAACAGAAATTGAGGTGGACAGCATCAGTGCTGGTGCATTCATTGGAGTGTCCTCCAGCTCCTCTCAGATCTGAGTGCTCCCAGCTGTGCTGCCTTACAGGAGGGAGACAGTCTTACCATTCCAGACCTTTGAGGAAAAAAAGTGATGAGAAAATCAGACTATTTTTCTCCCACAATCCCTGTTGTGTCAGGATTTTAATCCCTTGTTCATTTCTGAACTTCCCTTGGCATGTGGAGAGCAATAAAACGAAACGATGGGGCAGATTTTGCATGTGGCAGGCCTGTTTCTAGGTTTGTCTGCAAAGCTGCTTGAGTTCACCTACCACATTAGGCTCAGCACTGTGCCATATCCTGCCACCAGCATCAACAAAGCCACGCTGAAGCCAGTGCTTGTCACAGCAGAAACCTGGAACCCACATCTGATAGATGTTTTAAATGCATATATTAGGTGCAGCACTTTGCAGGCCTTTGGATTAGCTTTTGATCTTGCTGTCTGAACTTTGATGTATTCACTAGAATAAGGGCTGCTTGGCTTGGAGGTATTTCACTGCAGATGATACCAGGTGAACAACTGCACAGAAAGGCCACCATGTAGGGTAGAGGCTTCAGAGCCAGCACTAACAGCTGAACAGAAACAAAGGGCTGAGAGACAAGGGCTTGGTTTTGTTGTGTGAGAATTCAAAATAGGAGGGAGGAAGTAAAAACCAAGATTTTGGATGCAAAATAAAGGCTCTCATCCAACATATCCACAGATAGGCACCAAGGTTTGTCCTTGTGGGCTCACTGGAGTTGCTGGAACTAATTGGTGTAGAAAAAGCAAGCAAGCTTTGAAGGTTTTCAGAACTTGAGGCAATGAGTGTCCCCAAACTTTTTATGTCTCAAATCACTTTTCAGTACATTGTGCAGCCATCCTCTCCCATTTGCACTCCAAACTGCCCTTTTAGCTACAGCTGCAGTGGGAAAGGATGAGGAGACTATTTAATGTACTGTATCATTGGGAACAAGAGGAACTGGTGCTTTGTTTCTTGCCAGCCTCTCCTGAGTCAGGAGCTGATCATTACAGGCTCATCAGCCAGGCTGGGGGAGCTGCAGGACCCTGGCTGATGCAGATAGCTCTTAACATTTAGCTGGTGGGGATAGTAAAACGATATTTATGTATATTGTCTTGAGAATCACAGAGCTAAATAAATGTGACAGTTTTCATTTGACATCCCCAGCCTTGCTGCTGTCGCTCAGGGTTTTTCTTTTTGCCACATAACATGAAATCACTGTCAGTTTGATGGTATATAGCAGTGTTCCTGAAGCACAGGGGTTAGGGGGGTGGGGGGTGCGTCAGGATTATTTACGTTTGCTATGCATGAAGTGGCACTCGGGGAGCGAGGCAGGCTGCCAACACACAGAGCAATCGGGGCTGTCTGGTTGCTCTCTTGTATCTCTCCATGCTGGATTGTCAGGGTAGGATTTATAAAAATTGCTTCAAAACAGTATCATCTTTCCTCAAATGGACGTGCCCCCGTCTGGCGCAGCGCTTGCCATTATTGCTATTCTCATGACAAAGCGTCCATCAATCTCCACTTTGTTTATAAACAAATCTGCCTGCCCGGCATAAGAAATAGACAGACTAAGAAAAAAATACCATTACCAAAGGAATAAGTTAATTATATTTCAGGATCTCAGCGGGGAATGCTATCTCAGACTATTCAGTAAGATCTGACCAGTGGAGTTATAATTAAAAAATGTCCCCAGGGAGGAACTTGTAAATTATTTACTGTAAGGGGCTTTTCCAGGCTCTTTTAGTTTAATTACACACTCTGGAAGAGAAAGGCCTGAGAAACAAATTAACTAAGATGTTGAAATGGCTTTGTTAAAATCATGTTTACAGCGTGACTGTGAGCAAGGTTCAGCTATAGGATGAATCTTTGAAAGCTGACATTACTCATGGTTTAAAAATCCGATGGAAAGCACCAAAAAGTCCGTGCATAGAAAATGCAATTGCTGCCTTTGTCCAGTGTTCCTACTGGCCTCAGAAGGCTTAGTGTGTAGTTCAGATCTGACAATGCCTCATGTCTTCTTGGCCATTTGCTTTGTGGAAAGGGAACGGACTTCTGGGGGTTTTTCAATAGGGTATGAAGGAAACCAGTTGGACTTGATGACCTTACAGGTATTTTCCAGCCTGAAAGTTGTATGAGTCTATGATTCTAAGCCCTAACAGAGGGAGATGAAAGATTAGAGGCGGTGGAGAGACAGAATAAGAGGATGCTGGGACTGTCTGAATTTTCCATCACTCTCTCACCATCTGGGGCATTTTAACTCAAAACAGCCAGGTTAACCCTTAGTGGAAGGTGGGCTGAGTGTGTCCCTTGGTGCTGAGAGACAGTGGTTGTGACCTTTCCAAATGTGTGGGAGCTGGTGTGATCTCTGGTCAGATGTGGAGAATGGAAGTCAAGAGAGCTCCCCCTTCATCTCAACCACTGACTCATTGCTTGGCCAAGAAGGAGGCATTATCTAATATCTGTTTGCTAAGGAATAAGGCAGCCAGGAATACTCTTTCTGCCTGCCTGTTGATGCCAAATTCTACGTCTGTAATGGCCTTTCAGCTGCAGTTGCCCTTGAATTTGTTTCTTTCTGAAAAGCCCCGTGTCTGCAGTGGCACCTTCACCAAAGAGCCAAGGTCTGCACAGGGAACCAGCCAGGCATGGCTGCCGGGCCCATATACATACATACAGCACTTCTCTTCACCCTGGGTCTCCTTTTCCTTTCAAATTTATTGCACTTACATGTCTTGCTTGGATGGCAACTGCCCCAGAGTTACAAATCTCTCTACCCCCTGCATGAGTGCAGTCTTCAGCAGATGCCACGGGAGTGCAGCCTGAGGATCGTTATCACATCCTAAGCAATAAATTCTCCACCTTCAGGCAAACTATCTGAAAATCTGGAGATGAAAGCTGCTTTAGTCGTTCATCAGGCAGATGAGATCTCTGCTTTTATTTTGTTATACTGTAAATCTGCTACTTAGTTTTCTAGTCTCTCTGAAAACTACTGAATCATAAAAATGCTTGTAGCAAATGCCAGCTTGTCTGTCACCAGTATAATGCATTTTAAATGGCTTATCAGCTCCAAGAGAAGACTACAATACTTTGGAGATGATTTGGATATATAGTTAGGGAACAAAATATGTTGTCAGCTTTTGAATTGTCTTGATCACTAGATTTTATTTTGTGTTTTACTATAGTGTATCCAGCAGTACTTTGAGAGGAAAGAGAAAATATCCCTAAATTTCTGCAAATGTCACTTATTGATGGGGAAAACCACAGAAGAAGAGTGGAATGGGACATAATGAAAAACAAAGGATTTTTCTTGAAAGGGCAGGACTATAAGGTTTGAATATTATCAGCAGAAGTACTGCCATTTAATTATTAGGAGTGGAGAGTCCATATTAACCTTTATGGAAAAGTACTATGGGCTATAATAAAGCTGAATACCTTTCCATAGCCTTTTGTTATCACCTTGTCAAATCTAATAAAATATTACTAACCAATTATGATGGCTAAAAAAAATTACTGGAAAGGATCATTTCCTACTAAATAGTTTAGATTCACCATATCCCCTGACACAATATATGTGTCTAAGTGCTCTAGCAGGTCACTGACTAATTGCCCTTGAGTTATGGGGACTTCATTCTGCTCCTTATCCCTGACTTCCAGCTCAGGGGCTGGGAAAGACAGAACCCTCCCGAGGGACTCTGTCAGCCAGGCTCCTAAACAGGCCAAAGTCCAAGGCAGCCATTCTGCTGTCTCCCCTCCTTCTCCAAGAATTAGCAAACTATGGATAATTTTCTGATCACTGTGCCCAAGACAGCCTTGAACCATCACATCACCATTCTGTGATGCCTGGTGTGGGAAAAGCCCATGGTCCCCCAGGAACATCACTTTTGGAACCCACCAGCCCTTTAATACCGTTTGGGGTGAAAGTGAACAATATAGCAAGGGTATATCTAACAGGAAGCTGGTGCTGAGGTGGGAATTTGGGGAGGTTTAGATACAATCAAGTCATGCTGAAAAGAGGGCAAAAGAGATTACCCTCTGAGAACTGAATTGCAATGACTTGGTGGGAGATGAAATGGCTTAACTCAGACTTCAGCAGTTTTGCAGCCACCCTCCTGGGAACACCTTGCAAGAGGCACTGGCCAGATGCGAACTCCTCCTTTACAACCCTGATAAATGCTTTGCAGGGGCTAAAAAAAAGCAACCTCCACTTTACACAGCTAAGAAAAAGCAACTTTGTTAACTGGGAGACACTTGCTTCCTTGAGACTTCTCCTGCCTGAACTGGTGGGACTTTGAGAGGCCTCATCTGCTGTGAGGCTGCTGTGTCCCTGACACGGAACGCTCATGTATGAACTCTGTGGTTATAATAAATGAAGGGTACTGGGAAAGGCCCTGCAAGTTGGCCATAAATCTGGTGGTAAGCAGCAGCGAGCAGCAGGGGCTGGGCTGTACATCATTAATAAAGATGTTGAGGAGGCACAGGCGCTGTGCTGCTGTGGACGTTGTTGCTCAGGGCTCCACCACGGCAGAGCTGAGGTTTGATACGCACAGGGCGATCAGTCAAAGACTCTTTGCTGGTTTAAAAACCGTCCAGGTTACTGCTGGTGCAAGCTGTTGCTGGCAATAAGGTTCTTGTTTTATTTAAAGAAAGAGGAGAAGTCTATCTCCATTTTTCAACATAACACAAACTCCTGATGAAATTCCCCAGCTTACTGAACAGCGCTGGGAACACTTTGTCTTGCATGATTTGCACCAAAATTAAAGTGAGGTTTAAAGCTCTTTATGACACTGGTCTTGGCTTTGTAAGCACAATCTCCAGCACAACAGGCCTCTGGCTGGGATTAGTCCCTGCACAATGCAGATTATTCAAGAGCAAGAATAAATAGGTAAAAGGAGGGGATTATAGTGCAAGAGGCTTAAATCAGGTTTTGCATAAGGGCTGTGGAGCAGCAGCAAGACCAGCCAGGCTATTTTCTCACCACCTGAATAGTTCAGATGCAGCCTGGATGTATAATTTTGTGGGTTTTCCCCTGCTTTTTTCTGAATTTTTGGGATTAGTGTCCTGCTTCAACATTTGTGGAATACCCTATGGTGCATGGACAGGAGCCGTTAAAGGGCACAGCAGCTGTCTTGCTTATTTGTGGCATCCAGAAATGAAATGTTTTTCTCTTGGGACAGCAGGGAGAGGACTGCAGCCATCTGGGCATCATGGAGGAGGGGGGAAGAGGAGCAGAACGAGTGAATGGCTGAGGAGGAGGGAAGGGACTAGCTCTTCACTGGGGGCTGTCACAGACTCATCTCCTGTCATTTGGCAAACTTTATGTACAGACTCATGGGAACACAAGTATTTGTGGGTTTTTTTTGGAAAACAGAATGTAAATTAGATTTTAAAGCAAGCATTTGTCTAAAATTAGAAGCCTTAGGCCTGATATGCTGTAGAGTGTGACAGGAGAAGGGGCTAATTGCAAACAAGCTTCTACCCCACTTGATTATTGTTGTGACACACAGATCATTAACGTGATGGTCTAAACATGAAGCAAGTTGTTTAAATATTAAACTGTCAAGTCCTTTTTCTGATCTCTAAATCACTACTTAAAATAGGTGGGATGTGTGTGTAAAAAAAGGGGTTTGGGCTCTGCTCCCATCTGATGCTGTGTTGCTCCCTGTCAGCATGGTGACGGCTGCCAGGGGGCTGAAAATTGCATTTTCAATCTCCTGCTTTGTTTGTGGATGTATTTAATAGCTGGTCCCACATGTTCTTGTGCAAGCTCTCATGTGGGCACAGAGGCTGCTGCCTCCTATGTGCTTCCCTCACCCTCAGGTTTCCAGCACAGCTGGCCCTGCCTGGAGATTTAGGGCATTTGGATCAAGGGAGATGGGGAAGGAGAGAGGCCATTTGCCAAACTAGCACCTCCATGGTTTTGGGAAGATGCCCTCCGTGCCAGAGTGTGCACTTTCTTCAGGTAGAGGAGGAGGAGGTGGCCACAACAGACAGCCCCCTGATGCAGGAGGAGAGTTGGAAAGGTGAGCAAGTTCTAAACAATTTTCCCATTTTCTCATCCCGTGGAACAGCACAAACATCCCTTTGGCACTTAAAATACAGTAATGCACTTCCCAGGGAGGAAGAATTTGCCTGCAGCTGAACACCCTGCTTCTTTTCAAGGTATTCACAATGCTGTTGCTCCATGAAGTGACCTCTGTTTGGTGTCACCTGAAGGATGGGTCAAGAGCAGTGTAAGCACACTAAACTCCCATCATTTACACTTCTGCCCTGTTGAATTGTATTTCTCAATAGCCGTTATGCCATTCAAAAGGTGATGTGCATAGAACCAGTATAGGAGCTGTTTTGCAAGAGAATAATGTTGTTAGGAGACAAATACAAGCATATCAATGATATGCAGCCAAAAAAACCCCCCCAACAAACTACTGTTCAAAAGCTCCTAACTCATTCTGAATCTAGGTTTGGGATGTGTGCATGAGAAACAGATCTACTTATCCTCACTCCATTATTCTACATATTACTCTGACAGCAGGTAGTATTTAAGGCAACACTGAAAAGCACTATTAAAGGCAATGAGCCCAGAGCACTTACTTAGGAAACTATTTGTTCAAGGAGGAGACTCTGAACAGCTTTGGCTTCCTTCCTGTGTAACACCTTGGAGCACAGGAAGCCAGCTCTTGGATTCGTGGGTTGTAGCTCTGTCTGCTGAAGAGCTTGAGAAGGATCAATGTAAAATGAATCCTAGCACTGCCTTTCCCCAAGAGCACAGGAAAATTAATCCACCGCTAGTTTCCCTCTGTCTGGAGCTGGAAAATACAAATAGAAAGTGAAATTTGTGCTGATAATTACTTTGGCAGCTGTCACATGTGCCTGGTGTAAAGGATCAGCACAGACACAGCTTCCAATATGACGATAGCCTGTGGTAATGGCTATGATTAAGAGGAGCTAATTAGAATGTTTTACACATTCAGTCCCCACAGTTCACTTCTCTTTAAGTAAATTTGCATGTGGGAAGAGAGCCTTATTTTGATACACATGGATGGTGTTCCCTGCAGACTTCCATTGATTTACACTGTAGCCATTTATACCAAAGCATTTTCTTTGGTAGCTCACCAAACATTGCAGCTTTCATCAACACAGCAACAAAACTCAGAAAAAGATGTGTCCTACTTCTCCTTACAAACAAGCAGGTACAAACATGCAAAGCAGTACTTAGAAAGAACAGAGATCTTTAAGGTTACCTCAAGAATTTAGTCTAATGTTTTTTTCTCAGTGTTGCCTCAAACATAACCCGCTGTCAGAATAACGTCTAGAATAATGGGGTGAGGATAACTAGATCTGTTTCTCACACACACGTCCCAAAACCAGGCTCAGAATGAGTTAGAAGCTTTTGAATAGTACTTTGATTTCTAAGTCACGTCAGTATTTGCAATTTTATCCAGGATCGAGCTGCACATGCAAACAGCCTGGTTTCAAGCAGCATGAACATGCTCAAATGCTTTTGTGCTGGAGGTGTTAATCCACATATGGGTATTCAATTGCTATCAGAACAAACTGTGCAACTGCACTAGAATCAGATAAAAATATGCAAAGCAGGTAGCTTGAGGCTCATTTATACTAAAATTCCTCTAGCTGTTTGAAGAGACTTTGTAATGTCAGCATACTCCCACCTGAGCATATTCTTTATTGTGAGCATTGTAAAGTGGCCTTTCTGGATGCAAAAGTGGCACCTGAATACATTCACTTCAAGGACACAAGCGTTTTTTGTTTTTCCTCTTAAGTAAAAAAATGACCAAAGAATCAAACTAACTTAATCTTTTCTTTCTTTCTTTCTTTCTTTCTTTCTTTCTTTCTTTCTTTCTTTCTTTCTTTCTTTCTTTCTTTCTTTCTTTCTTTCTTTCTTTCTTTCTTTCTTTCTTTCTCTTTCTTTCTTTCTTTCTTTCTTTCTTTCTCTTTCTTTCTTTCTTTCTTTCTTTCTTTCTTTCTTTCTTTCTTTCTTTTTCTCTTTCTTTCTTTCTTTCTTTCTTTCTTTCTTTCTTTCTTTCTTTCTTTCTTTCCCTCTTTCCCTCTTTCCCTCTTTCCCTCTTTCCCTCTTTCTTTCTTGAAATTATAGAATTATATAGTGAGAATTGTAAAAAATATATTAAAATCTGTATTATCCCCCTCTTATTTCTCACGCTCATTTTTTATCCTTTCCTGTCCTTGTTACTGTTCCCCCTCTCCCCCTCAGAGTTATCATCCTTTCTGTCCTTATCAGCATTATTCGTGTTTTTGGCATCCAATTCAAGGGCCTTCCATGCCATTGTGGGTTTGTATTTTCAGATGAAGGGAGCGGTTTTTGATAGAATCCCACCTTTTGGAGGCCCTTGGAGATGCATGGGGGAGAAAAGGCAGATAAGAACAGCAAGTCTATAAATCTCCACATCTATAAATCTTAAAATGGATTACTGATGACAGTGACTCTTTAATGGCAAGAGTGACAGTCCATGTAGACGAAAGGCAGTGTAATTCATGGAGGCTATTAAATTTGAGAGGCCTTTTCATTCTCATTTGTCTTTCAGTGTTATGTGTTGATCGCTGGGAGATTATTCTCTGGGGAGAGATGTGCCCTACTCACCAGGGCCTGAGAAGTGCCTGTGTTTATCTGTCTGGCATTTGCTGTGGTGGGTAATATATTTGCTCCTCCTGCACCAGGGAAGAAAACCCACAGTGCTGGTAGGGGATGGAGAAGAGAAAACACAACTGGCTGCCCTGCCTGTGATATTTCAGAGCCTGCTGGTTGCAGACAATGTTTTTTAGGGTTAGAAATATCCAGAAACCCAACACAGGGCAGTACAAGGCTCATGGCCAAGTTCTCCACATCTGTTGATCAGCTGGGATGTGGCTGTGCCTGGACAACCCCTTCACAGCACAGCATGACTGTCACAGGCCAGGGGCCACCTTCCCAGGATGGGATGTGATGGTGGGGCTGATTTCTGGGAATGAGACTGAGGTCTTGTCTGAGAGGTCAAGCCACTATGGAAAAATTCACCCAGCAAAAGCAGCTTATGGTCTATAAACACTGATGCATCTGAAGAGTTCAGAAGAGTGAGCAGGCACCAGGGAATTTATATGTAAAAGCAGTCACTTTTCTGAGGTAGCATCCCTTCCTTTTGGTCATGGACTGCGGAGTTACGGCGCAGCCTCTTCCCATGGGCAGCTGAAGCCCTGCTCAGTTTCATCAAGAAATGAGTTTCTTTGGAGAGGTCGGGACCGGGATGGTTTCACTCCAGGGCATGAATGGATTTACTGTAACACAATCATTTCCTGGGGGTGATTGACTGTTCCTGCTACCTGCAACAGCCTGGAATGTGTTGCCTTTGCGTCCTTGCTGTTGCTACAATTGTTCATTCCGGAGCTCAGACACTCAGGGCGCATCCAATTCGTCCCCATGCGAGTGGATGCGGTCCCCATCAAAATCAATTGACTGAAGTCAGACCCTGCATCTTCAGTTGCTAAGGAAAGAAAAATCAGTGCTGCTCATGAGAGGACCGCTGGTGCAGAAAGCCACTTAGCATGAGCAGCTGCTTTATGGCAGCAGAGATTCAGAGATGTCAGCGGAGGCTGCAGCAGGATCCTGTGCTACACTGAGTCCTGGGGACATGCAAGGGAAGAAACCTTGAGTGGAGGGTTGCTCCTTGTCTATGTGTGGAAAATTCCCATTGGTTTCTGAAGGAGAGCACGTGTGTGTAGTTTATTTATGTACTTATTTACACAGCTAAAAAGATCAAGGACATTGCTGTCAAACTACAGAGATCTGGATCCCTACTCTCACTGCAGCCGGGGATCTGACAGGGGCTTCAGTGCTCTAAATTAGTTATTAGCTAATTAGCCGTTTTCTATTAATTATTAGCTTACTACTGTTAGGTAAATAGCCTCTGGCAGGCTATTGCAGCTGCCCCATCTCACCCGAGCACCTGCACTCACTCACTTCGGGGTCTGTGTCCAGCCTGCGTCAGAAGTGGCCACCTAAAGTTGCTGCCCTTTCCTTTAGGGAGTGGGTGGGTTGGTCTGGCCCCACGCACTGGTGTGTGGTACCTTTGTCACAAGACCCCGCTGGCATTTTGGCAGCTCTTGCCGTGGTGTTGGGGATGAGTCAGAGGAGCTGCGCTCTCTGGTCAGGTCTAGGAGAGGCTCGGTTTCAGTGCTGAGTCACTGGCACGGCAGTGTGGGCAGCCTGGGGCTCTGTTTTGTATCCTCCTGCTTTATAAAGGATTTTGCTTATTTTTGCCCATCTGGAAGGTCACACATCCCTAAGCATCCCCCTATGGATGTTCCTCCAGCACATCTAGCTAAGGATGGGTTCGCCTGTTCATGGTCCTCACTGTTTAATGTGAGGGTTTCATCAGCGTGCATAACCCTCAGCCACATTGTGCCTGCTCCAACTCGGCTCTGACACCAAGACAGATTCCACTTCTTCCAAATATTGTTACTGTTATGTATTATTTATACCATGGAAAAATATTGAGGAGACAAAGTGGGAAAAATTAGCTCGTTCTTTCTAAAATCTGCAAGCAGATGAAAGACAAAGAATATAGAATTAAAAAAAAAAACAAGCTTCAGCTAATTTTGGAGTATGTTTCATCTTCACAAGAGCCACTCATTTTCTAGCTAATTCTTTGTAAACCTTTATTCCTTTTGTTGCAAGTTTGGTATAATTTTACATTATACCAAGTTCAATGGAAAAAAAAAAAGGAGTGATGGTTTGAATTATTGCCCATCCCCCCATCCCACAAGAAAAACCCAGGTTTGAACTTCACTTTTTAATATGCAAGGACCCAGCCAAGGACGCCCTTGCTAATCTTTCAAAATGCAGCGTTGTGCTCCTTCAAAGTCTTAAAAGCTTCTTGGATTTTGAGTGAATATGTAACCCTGTATTAAACTTCTAATGGCTAATGAGACAGAACTTGGTTATAAGGACTAAAATACAGAAAATATGAATCAGCAGCCTAGAATGAGCACTCATCATCTTTTACTTTCATTAAATCCATTTTAAACTAACTTTACCATATATCTTTCATGAGATTTTCATTACTTCCCCATCCGTTGAGGACAAGATGGAACAATCAGTTTTATTGTTCATTTGTCTAATATTCTCTTTACTGTGGGTTATTCAGGCATCTGAGTGTGATATTTCACTGCCAGCCCAAGCTGGTGTTTTAGTCTGTGCTGTTCCTTCTCCTCCTCCTGTTCTCTGCTTTTCTTCAAGTTGGAAGGACAAAATGTGCAACTTCAAAAAAATAAAAAAAATTTAAAAATCTCTTGCAGTGGTGTTCTAAGCTGGAACAAATCATTGAAATGCTAAAAGTATTTTTGTCAGCTCTGTTTTTCTCTAGACATTTGCATCCCTAGTCCATACAGATTTTTCCTAGCCATGGAGTGGTCTCCCCTCCATCAGAACTGCTGCTCTGGATGTCCCTTGGGTTACTATTTTTGCACAGTCTTAAGAAAATTGAAGCAGCATATATCCAGTGGTGTTTCACTGGCTAAATCCTTCTCACTGTGGGCAAAAATGTTGCAGGAGTTACCTGGGTTTTATCCCGCATGAATTAAGCAGCAAGGTCTGATTTGGTAATGTTAATGAAGTTTCTGACTTTCATTTCTGACTAAACTCGGAATCTTTAATTTGGTTAAGGCATACCTATGAAATCCCTTGCAACAACAGCTCCTGTTATGTAGAAAACATTTGGAGAACAATAACAGGGTTTATCTAAGTCAATTGTACAGTTATTTGTGGGGACTGCACTGTAACTCTGCTGGAAATAATGGCAATTCTGCAGTTATTCGTGTCAGCAGTGATGATGTTCCCTGATTGCTCGCCAGTTAACTTGTGCCACTGCTGCAGCCCAGGAATGGAGCAGGCAGGACACATTGCTAAGGAAAACCAGGCATTTTGAAGGGGTTCCCTTATGGCCACCAGCCTCCAAAGAGTAGTTCTGTTTTTGCAAGGGCTGGCTAAGCACTGCAGTGAGGATCCACAGCTGTGGTTTTGGAGCGACGCTCCACACTCAGCTCACGTTATTGATGGGGTCGTGTGTGAGGGAGGCTTGCACCAACGGGAAGAGTAACGGCACGGAGAGAGAGAATGGCAAATTGGCTGTCTGAGAAATGGCCTGGGCTCAGCCCTGCTGAGTGGAGCTCTGGCAGCTCGGGGCTGGCTGGAAGGGCAAAGGCATGGAGTGCAGAGATGGGTGAAAATGCAGGAAAAGCCATTTCTGGTGAAAATAAAAATACTGATAGTAGTCAAAAAGAACAGGTTAAAGAATGTAGGCTGTTCCCCCTGAGGTGGGGTTGGATGGAGGGTAAAGATTTTTTATTTGAATCTTTAAGGAGTTTTATTAATTATTGGGGAACAGACACCTGATTGAAGCAGTAAGAGACAAAACCCACCTGTCTCGGGAGCCTTTCTTCAACTTGAGCTCTGAGGGAATTCACAAGTGATTGATCCCTTTGTAGGGCACAGGTTTGGTTAAAAACAAGCATGGCAAGAAGGCCAGATTTCCTGGGGACGTTATTACCAGCAGTAATTCCCTCACCTCCACTCCTGTCACCTCCCGCAGCAACAAGCAACTGCTGGAGCAGAGCGGAGGAGGCGCTGAGCAGTGACCTGTGGCAGGGACTGCAGGCCGAGTCCCAGGCCTGGGGAGAAACTGGGACAGACAGATCCCAGCAGGAGCCTTGGTGGCTTTCTAAAGCCATTTCTGGGCTCTGGGGTAGACAGAAATAAGGTCACACGGCTGCAAGGAGAACAGATGATGCTGTTTCGTAGAAAACAGATGTGCCTTCCCAATGTGAGCCCTTGTCTCTGTCTCAACAGCTGGATCTCATCCTCATGCCTATCACTCACTATTGCTGCTCTGAGCTATTGCCCATTTCATATGAGGATTTTGATTCATTTTATGGCAAGTCTCACCCATCTGCATATGTTGGTGTTGGGCTGGCTCCTGTACAGAGCTCTGCTGCTAAATGTGGATGGAGAAACCTGGGATGAAAGGCCCGGTCCCCTCAGGGACTCCTCATGGATAACGGGGTGTGGGCTCTTCAGTCCAATGAACAGGGAATAATTCACTGCATTTTCAAGCTTGGCAGCTTGTTTCTTATAATTCCTTGAGAGGTAGTAATTAAATGTCATTGCATTAGAACCAATATGTCCCAAGCAGAGAACAAACTCATACTCATAATAACGTAGCCATCACATTAAACAAACAAGCTGCTCATTAAAAATAGATGCAAAAGATTCAATTAGATCTAATGCTGTATTAAGGATTTGATGACATACTGGCTTTATTTCCATTGGTTCTAGGCAATAATGAAGCAGCTTTTCCGTGACCCAAGAGGAATAAGTTTCTTTTTTAAATATCCCTTTCTTTCTTAATCTTAAAACTACTATTAAGCACCTTTTCCTCTAAGTAAAGATGGAAGAAGAAAAAAAAAAAGGTAAAGGAGCTTTATTGTTTTCTAGCATTCCATATGGGTCTAGAGATATAAAAGAATGAGGAGGCCAATCTTTATTCTGTGTGCTACCTCTAATACAATTCAGAATAATGTAATAGGAAATCAAATCTCTGTAAGGGAGATTATTGAATGTACAGAAAAGGATGATTATTGAATGTACAGCATTTCTTCTAAGCATTATCTGCCTCTCCTATATGTGCACCTCTCCTGTATGTCTTAACACCAGAAGAGCTCTGTGATGGTCACTCTGATCCATTTCTCTTGATGAATCCATTGCCTCTGGTCCATCCTCCTCACCTGGCTGGGCACTGGCTGCAGCCTTCACTTAGCCATAGATCTTTTTCTCACAAGCTGCTTTTATTTAAACCCCTCTCTGTGGCCCTGTCCCTTGTGTTTTGGAAGCACGTTACATTTTGCCAAGGCTTACACTGTTCCATTGCTGCTTTCTTTTCTCTGGAAAGCCTGCCCAGGGGACAAAGCTGTAAATTGTATTCCAGCTCCATCTTAATCCATCACTTGGACCAAGCAGCAGAATCCTTGCAAAGACTGAAACAAAATCAACTCTGCTCTTGCCTTGAATCTCTCGCCTAGCTCACAGTACAGACACTGTCAACTTTTAATTATGTGTGGGCAGATTATCCAGTTGCAAATGAACCCTGTTACACCAAAAATAAAACACTTTCATTCCTCCTCGTTGACCTTTTCTATATTGCCACTCCAGTTTTTGCTAAGATTAATATAGAAAATAAAACATTTATTTCCACAATCTGATTTACATCAGTTTTGTTCGACTGTGCTTCACTTTATTTGGATTAGTTCAGCTCGCTCCCGGAGTCTGGTTAATCACAAGTGGACTGACTATAGTGAGGAAAGACATATTAAAATTTATAGTTATAAAATAGCCTGATGCAGTGTCTGCTGTAGATGGCAAAATAGATCGGATTGATTGGGCATTTGTCTCTGAAACAGAGGGTGGTTTTGATGTATGTGCATCATTTGTAAGAGAATTTGCTTCTCCATAGCAGTGCTGCAGTTGATGCAGCATAATTAAGAATTTCATCACCAATCTGAAAAGTGCCCTTTGGTTTTGAACGTGATTTGATTTCACAGAGAAATCACCTTCTGTGCATGATGTATTTGGAACCCCAAGAATCCCACTGCCTCTGAGATAATTTCCATGACTGGAATTTAAGAGATATGTGCTTATGAGGCATATTGTTAAAACAACTAATTTCTCAACACCACCTTCTAAATCAGTATATTCCAGCAAAAGGGCACAAGCCTGAAAAGTTAACATGGACATGTTAATCTACAAGAGATAAGAATAAGGGAATATATTAGGTAGGTTTTCAGTTCAGCTCTTGCTACTGTGTCCAGGCTACAGATAGCTGTGAAATCTCTCTTGTACACTAAGGTGAGGTATAATGTGGGAAATAATTCTGCAGTGCTGCCAGTGCAGAACAGGAGATGGTGGTGGGGGGGTGGGATCACCTCACCAGCCCGGTGCTGGCTGTGTTCTTACATTCTCAGGAAGATACAGACTCCCTCAGGGTGTAACAGTTGCTGATTTGGTCTGTAAAACACATAAACTTGTGTTTTCCGGTAGAAAACTGCAAGCTGGAAAAAGCCAGACTGTCAGTCTCTGCTGAAACATGAAGAACATATTTTTTTCAACTTTTGCTCACATACTTTTCCTTGGTCCTTTTCCTTTTGAAATATTCCCCCCTCTTTTTTCTTTTCTTTTTTTCTTTTTTCCCCCCCTTTTTCTTTTTTCCTTTTTCTTTTCAAATAAGTAACAATTCCTTGAGTGCAATTTTACTGTCATCTCCAGGAAGAAGTTGCCCTGAAAGAAGCAGAAGAAATCTGTGGGAGCATTTCTTTTGGTAAGGGAAAAATTGTGACCATTCTTAGCTGGGCCACTGTTGGCATTTTCCTTCACACCACTCCCCAAAAGCTCTTGACCAGAGGAAAACGTTATGCAAAATGAGAGGTTTTCTTTACACTTGAGCCTTTCATCCACCAACAACTGAATTTATTTAATCCATAAAACAAGAGTCTCGAAGGATCCCACCCTCTTGTTCATGGGATGGGTCGATTTGTATTCTGCTGCTGGTTCTGTAAGATAACAAATACAGGAAGAGAACATCAATCCTGATTTCTTTTCTTTCTTTATCTCCCCTCCTGTTCTCTGTTGTGCCACGACTGCTAATAACATCCTGGTTTAGTGGTGGATGTAATAAGATATGGATGCTGGATATTGTTTTTTTATACCTGTTGCACTTACACAAATATGGATGGCAGACTTGCTGCTCTCTTGCTTCTCTCTGAATTGAATTCATTTACCTCAAAATTACAGAGCTGTAGTCACAAATCCATCAGGTCAGAGAGATACTTAGAAGAAAAATGTAGTCCATTCACCCCTTCTACATGCCCTTACATTGTTATCAATCCCTCAACACTCTTTGCTCTTTTTTTTCTGAAAAAGAGGGACAAATACTTCGTTTTTTCACTTGAATTTCAGATCATTTGCTAAAGTCGTTTTGTGTAACCAACTTTAATTATTGATAAAGGTGAGACTTTCTGTACTTGTAATAAATTTCTATATTCATAAAACCCAGGGATTCAAAACAACCAGCTCTAAATTATTTATCAGTCAGAAGGATGGCTGGATCCATGGAAGACAGCATTCCTAAGGACCTCAGCTGACCAGAGGGGTCATCTGCTTGGGTATGTCCTTGCTCTTTCTTTTCCCTGGAGCTTTCCTAACAGAGGAAAGTGTTGGGTGTTATTCAAGCATGGATAAGATTTTGAAAATTATAGATTTTCTGCGAAAAATATAGCATGGAGATATGATGTCAAAGTTGGGAAGTGGATGTCTGTCCCTCATCCATCAAATGTAGACTGATGATGATCATCAGAGCCACTCAGGGGTGGTGATGAAGGGCAGCACCTTCTGCTGCTGCTCACACTTTACCCAAACCCCCAGACTTAGCTGGCTCTGAGCCACCTGAGCTCAGGCACCACCATCTGTCTGTGCTCCAGGCACGGTGTGGATGGGTGGATGTTGAAAGGGCCACCCAGGGCTGCTGGATTTGGGATTCAAAGTGGGGATTTGGAGAGGGAGTGGGTGCAGATTGATCCCTGCAGTCACCAAACTGCTGTCCCCTGTGGGCCAGTCTCCACCCCCAGTCTCACAGAGACAGATCCCTGATAACACTTCACCATCCCACTCTTTTCACCCATTGTGTGCACTGCCCCAGAGTGGATCTGCCTTCACAGCAGCAACATTACCTGGAGCTCCATGCAGAACCTGGTTTTTTTATTCTATTGATGAATTTGCAGGGGAAAAAAAAAAAAAAAGTTTTTCCACCTGTGCCCAGGAAAACAGAACTGAGGAAAAAAACAGAACAAGAAAGCAGACAGAAGAAGAAAAAAATTTCCACTTACCAAAGCTGTTAGGCGAACCTCATCACACATTCATAACTCTGCCTTCCGTCAGCAGCAGGGCTTCAGGAAAAACATCTCCACGGCAGACAGCAGCACAGGTGATCTAGAGCAGACAATCAAGGGCAGAAAGTTTCCCCAAGATTTATATTTTTGTAAGTAACAGAGATTTTCCAGTTTATTTTCATGATGAAAGAAGTGAGCAGAAAAAACAAATCCCAGCTCCTTCCATCATGAAATACATATTGTGGCAGAATGCTGCATGCCTTGTGTCAAAGGATCCATAGTATTGATTTCTTGAAATGAAAAATAAGTTTAAGGTGGAGTGCTTGGGAAAAAAAAAATCAATAAAATTTCAAGTGACTGAATAGAACTATCAATTGTAATGACAGCAATCAAAAAGCCTTATCCAGTTCTATAACATTTTGGTGTCTGGACCTTTATTTTCATTAAATTTGTCATTGACAGAATGCTGACCTTACCTTACCAATCTGTCTGAAATTAGGTTAAAATTAGTGTGGCTAAAAATGCCTGATTTCATCCCACACAATGTGTGTAAGCAAAAACTGGAACACATGGAGCAGAAGTGTTAATGTCTGCAATGCAAATTGGGATGCAACAATCCAGTCAGCTCAGAAAAATATTTGAAAATATCTCCTGAGATTTCAGAAAGAGGCTCAGCCTCCAACAGCTCTCACTGAAACCATCTCCCAGGCTGTTAACAGGAAGGACAGAACCTGTCTCCTCCAAAACCCCTTTTTTTTTTTGGTTCTTTTCCCTTCCAGTCCCACAAGAACTGAATTATCAACACTCAGTGAATAATCAGCCCATGTAGGACCGAGGGCTGCAACTCTGGGGTGGTTTCTCGCTGTTCTTCACACTCAAGGTGTGGGACCTGCATCTGAGCCATGCCCATCACCATCAGCACCCTCAGCACCCTCAGCACCATCAGCACCATCAGCACCATCAGCACCATCAGCACCATCAGCACCATCAGCACCCTCAGCACCATCAGCACCATCAGCACCATCAGCACCATCAGCACCCCCAGCACCAGCAGCACCATCAGCCCCCTCAGCACCATCACCACCAACACCCCCACCAGC
>VZRZ01002840.1:0-48610 GCA_013398175.1 Climacteris rufus | reverse complement strand
TCAGCACCCCCAGCACCATCAGCACCATCAGCACCATCAGCACCATCAGCACCATCAGCACCATCAGCACCCTCAGCACCATCAGTACCATCAGCACAGGGCTCCCAGACAGCTCTCCAGGACTCAGGGCTGTGCCATCCCAGGGCTCTGCCACCCCATGGGAAGCATCAAAGGGCCCTCTGCTTTCCTTGGTGTTTCCAAGTAGCTCTTGCTTCCCTTGGCCCATCCAGCTGAGTGTCATGGGAGCAGAGTCAAGCTCATTTTGACCCGTCTGCAGTACTGAGCATGTTGCCAGCATCCAGTAAATAAAAAACACCATTAAAATGATAGAAAGGAGACTGCTGGGGTGCTTGCATGCCTTGTGGAACAAGTGCAGAAGACAATGGAGGTACATAAGACAGGAGGGAGGGCTCACAGTGTCTTGTGGCTGCAGCAGCTCAGAGGGCACAGCCAACTGCCCCAGTGCAACCACTCTCCTGGCACCCTGTGCTGCATAAATACAAATATTATAAACATATAAAGGCACTAACAGGGCAATGCTGGGAGAGGGATGTGTGGGAAGACGTGGTCAAAGCAAGCACTCTGCTCTTAGGGCTGTTATGTTTGTGCCCCAGTTAACATGTGTAGGAATTCATTATTCATTATTATAAATCACCTCATCTCACTATAAATCATGCAAACAGCACCATCCTTTTCCACAGAGGACGTTCCCCACACAATGCATCTCCATAACCCCTGAGTGACTGAGGTATGGCTTTTCTGGATGCCTTGAGAAGAGCTGAGGCCAGACAGGGATTGGTGGATGTTCTCCCTGCTCATTGCTTCAGAGCCTTGCTCCCTCCTTCATGCTTCTCCCTACTTGGCTGCTTTCCCTGCTTCTGCCCCTTTATTCAGTGAAATGAGGCTGCCACGTGCTGCAGGCCCAGCAGCTCCCAGGGGACACGTGTGGCAGGTCCCCACAGTCAGAAGAGTGACCACAGCCCACTTCTTCACCACACTTGTCTGTCGTGTCCTCACGCCTTGTTCCCTTCATGCCACCCTGCCAGGGAGAGCAGGGACAGAGGCAGCCTGTGCTTCATTCTCATACTCTTTGCCCTCTCTATTTTCTGTCTTCTTTCTTCAGATTTCTTACTCACTTTTTTTCTCCCTATGATTTTGGGGATTTTGCTGTTAAAGTTTCACAAAGCCTTCCAGGAGTCACCTAAACCTCTCCAGGCCTAGAGCATCAGGTTCACAGATGCTGCTGACCCTCAGTGCTGAGAACACTCTCCAAGGGGACATAAGAAGCTCAGACCTCCCAGGATGGCTTCCTCTCCTACTTAGGGCTAGAAAAAACATCCCCAGGCAGGGACAAGAGAACCTGCCCTTTCATTTCTTGGCAAAGAGCTGTTCTTTGTGTCTCTCTGAAGTCCAGGGTGTGCATCTTGCAGCTGCTGGGCAACAGAAGGTGCATCTGTACACACCTTTCAGGATGAAGCATCCTGGCCACCTTGAGTCACTGTGTGGTACAGTGGCACCCATGTCTTGGGCTGAGGACCATGCCAGGGGTAGAAAAGGAGGGAAAGGGAAGGAAAAAGCCCACATTTTCCAAACATCTTTTTTTTTTTTTCTTATTTGTGGCTCTAGTCTGGATTCTGATTTGATTGCACAAATGGGTTGAATGCAAATTACTTGCTTTTGCTTTGTTTTATTTCAAGACCATTCTTATAAGGCACAGCCACAAAAAGCTGCCCCTCAATGTGCGTGGCAGTGCCTCAGATATGGAACACATCAGATGCTCTCCTCTTGCTTGTCATCAAAGGCATCATGTCCTCCAGCATCTAGAGGTTCAGTCGTCCTCTCTGATGGAGCATTTTGGCCTTCTCTTGTTCCAAATGATGACACTGAATTTTTATCATCTTCCTGGAAATACTTCTTTGTACTTAAAGAAAAATAAAATCAAGACTCTAAATAAGAAGCTCGTTGGCAAGTGATTTTATCCTTCCTAAAGCCTTTTGAACTTTTCAAACCTCCAAGTGTTTGATTTACTTTGAAGTTCAGGTGTCAGCTCAGGATTATTTTCGAGACTTGATCTCTTGTCCCAGGTCATTGAGTTTTGCACTTGACCTTCAAGAGCACCTTGGCTCCAACTATTCCCTTGGGAATACACAGGTTTGCATTGAGCTGCAGGGAGAGCAACCTGCACTAAAGTACCGGAGTCAATTTAGAGGAAAAGGGCCAATTTTTTCCTTTATCGCTTCTACTGTTGCAGAGAGATGAATTCTCCATGGCATAATAGCAGAACAAAAATAGATTGCTTCTGTAATACACTATACAACAGCCTGGAATACATCAGCCTTTTTCCTCAACGGTTCTTTGACAAATGAAACTTTATCTAACCATGTGCACCATGTCATTCTCCTTCTCCTTTTTGCTCCATTTTTCCAGATTCCTGCAAGTGCCAAAATGGTGACTGTGCAGTGACACAACTGCTGTGGTGCTGCTACCAGAGACAGGCAGAGGGACTCAGTGGCATTGTGAACCCTGAATTTTGTGCTGGACTGACAGAGGTTCCCATGTGTGATAGTGCCTTCATTGGCACTGATGCTTGGGCTCTGGGTCAGGTACTGGTCAGGTGTCCCTTTATTTTGGCCTGTATTTGTTGTCTTGGCTAACCCTCTGCAATTTTTGTACCAAGTTTCCCATTCTGTTCAGTCTTGATGCAGGAAAAGTATCAGGGAAATGTCCTTGTCCATAGAAAACCTTCTAATTAAAACAACTGCTTGGCTCTGCGCTATTGAGAGCAAACAACTCTGAGGGGAGCATTTGCTTTATCTGTACATGGAGAAAAGGCAATAAATGCTCACAGTCTGGCTAAAAATAGATGTAAAAGTGAACTCCCTATTTTCAGGTCTAAAAAAACTAAAACCTTTTTTATAAAATTATGCTATTTGTCAAACACATTCAGACTCTGGGGAAAAGCCATTCCTTTTAATTTGGGTGAAATGTTCCATTCAAAATGAGGACTTTATGGTGTCACCCTCCCCCAGCACCTCAGTGTTTCTATAGAAAGGGATATTAAATGAGATTAGCAGGAGGCCAGTTTCTCCATATATTAGGATTTTGTATCAAATATGTGTGCTTTGGCCACTTTTTCTTTAATTTTATTTATTCCAATCCCCATTACTTTCACAAGCCCTTGTGGATGCTTTCAGGGCTGCAGGCTGAGGGCTACAAACCCAGCCAGTCCCAGGAGAAAATTCATCTGCTCCTATCCCTCCTCCTTTCAGCTACTGCCCAAGGACTTTTGCTATCAAATCCAAAGGACTCACCCAAAATTGCAACATTATATAAATGTATTTGGAGAGCTTGTGTTTTGGGGGTGTAGGGACTGCTGTGCAGTGTGACAGGCACTGTGCTCCTAGCACTCCTGGGGCTGCCTGGGGCCAGCACAGACCCAAGGCAAACAAAATGTCCTAGCAGGAAAATGGGTATTTTCTGATAGGTGAGGCTGTCAGTTCAGGCTGTCGAATCCCAGCAGATTTCATGAGACTTCGCATAGAAAGAGCAGGCAAAACTTCTTTAGAGACATTTAAAGCAAACTGTCTTCTTGGGATAACAGCTGAGAGGTAGCACAGGGCTGAGTGCCCTGAACAGTGTTAGAGCATTCCCTGCATCCCTTCTTTGTCATCCCTGGGAGTGATGAAAGCACATCCTCAGATATTTCATGAACAAATCAAAATGCCCCATCTGCATTCCCAGAGAACAGTGACAGCCCAAGTGTCCCTGGGTGACCATCCTCGTGTGGGCATGTGGGGTTTGCCAAGGCACAGGAGCCACGTTGTCCCAGTCAGGGACAGATGTGCAAAGGTGCTTGTGGGAAACTGCTGGTTACATCCAAGACTGGCAAGCCCAAAATAAATTAAATGCTGGGGTTTGGCATCACTGTGGGGTAACCCCGCTCTGCCTCGCCCTGCCCATCACCCCGTGCCTGGAGCAGGGCCTGGCTGGGCGCTCTGGGGGAGCTCTGCCAGATTTCGGGTGAGGGCTGGTGGGATGCAGATGGCAGGCACAGTTTGTGAGCTCACTTTTCCACCCCAGGGCCTGCTGGGCAGGATTGATTGCAGGGCTCAGAAAGCGGCATTAGCAGCTGTTATTGATGTGGGACTGGCATTATCCACAGCACATGCTGTCGATGGAGAGAAATACCACAGATGGCATAATTTTTTAAAACCCCTCTGCCAAAATCTTTTAAAACAAAACTTGCCATTTCTGTTTGTATTGATCCTCCTTTCCTGCTATTGATTTTTGCTCTTGCCATCACTGCTGTGAGGAACGGGGATGAACGGAGAGTGACCACTGTCGCGCCAGCACATGGATGAAGGAAATAGTTTTCAGCAACCCTGTGTATGGTGGGGGTTTCTTGTTTTGTTTGGGTTTTGGGTTTTGTTTTTGCTCTACTCTTACTGCTCTATTTAACATCAAAATAACAGGGCTGTTAGACTGTCTAGCAAGTCCCCAGATGCCCATAAGGAGAACTTGGTGCTGTATTTATGTGACGGCTGTACCATAAAAATGGATCAGGAAATGCTTCATGCCGAGGGCTTGGCTTGCAGAGTGACCTGACATGAGCTGCAGCTGAGGAAGGATTTCAGAAGCTGCTAAAATAATTACAGCTGTACCTGTACCAGAAGTGTACAGTTTTGATGAGAGCTTCTATATTTCAGTCCTCAGCTACCTGGACACTGACATCTGGAACAGGGATCAAAAGGCCAAATCTCCCCCCACTTTTTTTTCTTAATGAGCAAACCTTCAGGACTGAAAAATAGGACAATCCAGGAAATGCAAATGCCTGGGAGCCCCAGCATTAAATGCAGACCATAAAGGTTATATATGTTTTCAGCACTATTACATTTGCAAGAACAGACTTTTCTTGCCTCGTATTCACATGAAGGTTTGTGTCAAACAGCAGATAATGAAAATCATCCAGGTTCCGATTACTTTGGTGGCAGCCTGCCTTGAATACAGCATTCAGTTCTGGGCCACCTCATTACCAGGAAAAAAAAAACAAATTGCAGACAATTCAAAGAGCAACAAAAATGATTTTGGGGTTGAAAAGACTGATTTATGAGAAAAGATGATGAACTAAATATATATACTTTCACTGAATAATGACTAGTGTTATGGTTACTGTGTTCAGGCAGACAGAAAAGAATTATTCTGTGTGTGCAAAAATGTGATGCTAAGGAGAACACGATGAAAATGACAGAAGGGAAAGTCTGAGCTAAGAAACAGTACAAAATCTCTGTGAAATAATCTCCTAAAAGGCATGGGAAAAGCTCCCATCTTTTTACTGACATTTTAAAAAGGACAGGGAAAAATAGAGATGATACAGTTATTCATCCAATTTATCCAATTGCTTTTTTAAATAAATCTATAACCCAAAAATAAATAAAAAATAAAAAAGAGATTGTTTTCTCCTATCCTCAGTATTCCTTAAAAATACAAACTAATATTTTCTTGTTAAAAGTATGATGGAAGAGAAATTCCTTCAGACTGTGCAGGTCCCTGTGGGAGATCTGGATTTTGTAACCTTGGCAGTTCTCAGGACAAAATAAATACTCCCTCACACAGGGGACAACATTTCTAACCTAATTAGTCTGTGGGGCCTGGGGGTTTCTTTTGGTTTTTGCACACCGCAGGCCCCAGAGTGTCTGTTCCTGGCATCACAGCCGTGCCCAGAGCGGAGTTGGTGCTGGAGCTGCCACCCAGCAGCCTCTCCCTTCCCACCAGGGCTCAGGGGACCCTCAGGAGGGCAGAGCCACAATGAAAACCGAGTGCTGCCTCCAAGCTGCTCTTCTGACCTTGCCCAGCGCCTCCAGACCTCTGCCAGCAGGGCAGGACAGCTCGCCTGGCCCCGTGCAGGGGATGTTCAGGCAGAATGGAGGCTGACACTGCCTGATGTTGACAAAATGGACACAATCCTTTTATCTGCTGTTTACAGAGAATGTTTGAAGCTGTGCAGAAAACACATGGTGGGTGGGATGAAGTGTTTTAATCAGACCCTTTTCCCATATAGAAATGATATAGTTTAAGAAAAATTACTTTGGTCTGGCCCATCCGAATTCATTATTATCACTAACACTGGAGGAGCTGCACAAAAGACTGCTGTTGATGCCATATCCAGCTGAGAGCTTCATGAAGAAAATCTGCACTTTTAAAATCAGCTAATCAGCAGAATAGCTAAGGAAGTAGTTCTTTCCTCTGGATCACAACAGTGCCAGCACTTTGCACAGCAAAGGCTGTAAAAGAGGAAGCATGCAACATTAAGTGACATAAGTGAATGTGTCATTAAAGAACCAAAGGGCTAATTTTTTTTCTAAACATGTCATTTAAAAAAAAAGACATCTCATTTAAACTCATCCAAAAGCTGTTAAATCAATTTAACACTTTGCTGTTTACTTCTGAAAGATGTTGGGAGCTTATCTTATCTTCTCCTACCACCGTTCAAGGCTAATCAGAATATATTAATGCATGCACAGTATGAACATCTCTCTTCCATTGCACTAAACCAGTAAAATTGAATGCAGAGACTTCTAGGAACTCTGCTTACCAAGGACCTATTCCTTTTCTTGTCCAAAGTGAATAAAGGGTCTGTAAGGAATGAAGGAACAGAGAAGCACTGGATGACAAAGGCTCATATTCATGGAAATGAACTACATAAAATCTTAATGGGAAAACAATGGTAGCTGAAACCAAGCTTTAAAATGACTCAGGCTGTCCCAAGTAGGGAAGCTTTCCAAAATCTAACCAGGCTGTCCCAAGTAGGGAAGCTTTCCAAAATCTAACCATCAGCAGGCTGGAGAAAAATTCCCCCTCCCTTCCTCGCAAAATCAACCTTATTTGCCAAGGGGAAAAATAGCAGCCCAATAATAAACCCATCAGTTATCTGCTAGCAGTGCAGCACCTCGGGGTTGCCTCCTCCTGCAGAGCTCTGGATCAAGGGCAGTGGTGAAAGGCTTTGATATATGGCACACATCAGGACTTGGCTTTATTTTGTTTGCTCTCCTTACTTAGAGGGGGACAAGTAAACCCAGCACATTTCCGTCTTTGGCTTTCCCTATGCAAGAGGCTAGGAGGCAGAAAATTTCAGGAAGGGCAGGAGAGGCTGTAGAAAATTCTGGGAGATAAGAACAAATGAGGAACAGGAAAAAGAGTGGACAGCACAGTGCAAAGGATCTGGAGATTTGCTTGAGGCATATGGTTGGAAAATTGCTTTCTTTTTCTCAGCAACAAACAGGTATAAAAAAAAGGAAAAAAATAAAAAGCACAGGCATGGTTTACCAAGGGTCAACAGATTTATGGTTAGCTTTAAATCAGTGCAGCTTCACTGGGAGGTTTAGTTTTGGATGTATTCAGGATGGGGAATAAGCATATGAATTATTCTGGTAGAGTGGTAGTAAATAGTCTGGCAGTCTCAGACCAATTTCTGTGGTGCCATATCTCATAAAGTCTGATAAATCCAGCATGTGCAGCTGCTGAGGACTTTTGGCAGTCAAAAAAAGCCTATATAGCAGTGAGTGTCTATATACCAGAGAATCACTGACCATGTACCAGCCCTGGCAACTGCTTTTGTGATGCTGAGATTTTGTTACAGCCTCAATCTCCTGTGTTTTGGATGAGAAATGAGAATAGGACTGGGGAGTGCAGAGCAGCTACGGATGAGCTTGCTGGACTGTGTCTGACTGAATTCCTCAGGCTGATAGCAACGTGCTTCATGTCTGAATCTCTCATTTATGAGTTCATCACAGTTACAGCAGCTCCAGCAAGTCCAGACATTTTGGGGTTTGTTGCTAACGGGCCTCTCAAAGTCCACTTTCCTATCCAGATGCAGTGATTTGGATACCCTGGAAGAAAAAGGGAGGAAAATTATCTCCTACTCACTAATTTTGGGAAATTTTAGATACTCCACACATATCTCTTTCCAGCCAAAACCCCCTCTCCATCTTTCCCTTAGCTTAAACATCTTAGATAAACTCTGTCTTTTTATTAATTTCTGTTTGTACAGGAGATTTGGCTTTGTAATGCAAAACACCAGCAACCTATTAGTCTGAAGGATGAATATGATCCTTTTCATTACAAAGTTGAATTTTATCTCAGGATGAAAAAAAGAAAATCCCAATCATTAACTGGTCCTTTATATTGGAAAGAAGACCTGTTACCATGTTAGATAGCGAGAAAAGCTATCTCTGCAGCTGAAAGAGTAACTCTTGTGCCCACTACTAGAAATTAAAAACAGAATTATAGAAATATTGCTGTGGATAATTTCAGCTCAGAAGTACTGAGCAGCTCTTGTGAATGATCATGGCTTTACTAATGCTTCCTAGCAGAGCTGTATCCTTCTTCATGAGTAAGAGTGTGGTTTAACATGTTTAGGAGGCTTGGAGAGCTGTCTGAAAGCAGTCAATCAGTCTGCACTGTGATAGTCTGGTTCTGACAGTATTTTGTTTAAAAAGCAGAGGTAAATATCACCTGAGGAAATACAAAGAATTGAGACAAAATTGTGCCTATGGATGGCCAGCTGTCAGTTATCCAAAACATATTAAATCCTGGCAAACGAGTCTCCAAAATCACCTCCAATATATTTTCTCCTCATTGCCTTTCCCTTCAGCCACACACAATTTTATTCCATCAGGGCACCCACAAAGAGCAGAAGGTCTCTGTTCCCTGAACACCATGACCATGGGGTTGGACAGACCAGCCTCAAAATCAGACAGAAGACCACCAGGAGCACACCTTATGTGGGAGGTACCAGCAGTGAGAACTGGATGTCTTGAGCAGCACTGAATCCTGCACCCACCACGCTGCAGCAGAGCAAACCCACAGGGCATTCAGAATCCAGCCCTGCAGAGCTCCCTCTCAGTTATCTTGGGCACCAGGGAGGTGTGATCCCTGCACAAGTGTATTGCCATTTGCCTTTGAAACACATGGAAAGCTGCCTTCCAAATCCAAAGTTAACTTTCCTCAGATGGATAAAATAGCAGGATTATCCTGCCTGCAGTGCAACATACAGCTGAGGCTCTATTTGCTGAGTGCATTTGAGATGTGCCCTCCTCTTTGGAGCTGCTGGTTGCTGTGTGTATGTCTGTGGTAGTGGCTTTTGCCAGGGCATTTCAGTTTCAGCAGCAGAGGCTGTCAGTTCAGCACTTGCTGGATATTGCCCTTTGCTCAGGAGAACTCCTCTGCTTCCTCATTCCCCTTGCAGCTATTGCTGTGTCTCTCCACAGTGCTCTTAGCACCATTTAAGCAGTGCCAGCACATCCTATTTTTACACACTGGGAAATGGCAAACCTGTAATGAAATATGGGCTGGAAGGCGAGCGGTGCAGTGGGTGGTGCGCAGTGCTCTCCGTGCAGGTGAGTATATAAAACAGAATTGTGTGTAGCATCCCTGGGCCCTGCTAGATTTTGGCAGCCAATTTCCTTTTGGTTACAATTCAAGCATTAGTGTAGTCTGTGGAGACTTGTACAGATTTGCTTTGGGCTGGTTGTCTGAAATACCCACCTCTGCATCTCGAGCCTTTCAGAGCAGTCAGCATCAGATGGGGTTTTTTAGACATCTGCTCCGGGAAAGAGCTCTCTAGGGCGGATGCCACTGACTCTACTTGATATCTATATGCTTATTTCTCTGGCAGTGGGTCCTAATGGGTGTCTGGTGTGCAGAAAGTTGTTCTTTCAAGCTGCAGACTTGATGAAGGCAGTAGCCAAAGGACCAGAGGACTCATGGCCCCAGTCAGAGAAAATTACCACCCTGCATGGAGAATTGTGCTGGAGGAGAAATATGAGAATGCCTGCTGATGGGCATCATCTGCAGCTCCCTCCCTTTACTGCACATCAGCCATTAGAAGCAATGAGAAACCACCTCAAATTTGTGGGCAACCAGTGATCTTACTGAGGATCTTCTGGCACACATGAAGGCTTTGCTGCCTTTCACCAGGCAGGCAAAGGGCACCTGATGGAGTATTAGGGTCAGACAGACTATTTAGCTGCTTCCATAATGTCATTGCTACATGAAAGATGGCAAAGGTGGGGTATAGAAATCCTCCTGGCTTTTGGTGGTGTTCTTTCTTTTTTTCCTCTGGCCCTGTCCTTTTTTCCCCTCACTGTAGAACTGTAGAACATCATTCTCCGAGAAAATCCAAGTTGTCTGAAAGGTACCTGCATGTGGAGGTCTGAAAGTCTATGTGAGACAAATCCTTCAGAGAGGCAAGAAATGCCCATCCCATGGGTTTGCCTGGAGGTTGGGGTCCCCCAGCTACAACTGGGGCAGTGCTGGGGAGTCATGGATACATCTTATGTGGGCAGCGAGAGAAGAAGAGAATGCTCTGGAAGGAGAAGGGTGGCAGTATGTCTGGCCAGAGTCAGTGGGATATATGGAGGCTCAGTGCCCTGGGAAAATCAGCCCCAAGGGCTCTCCAGCAAGAATAACAAAGGCAATTTTTCTTAAGTTTATCCACTTAAAACTTGTGCTTTCCCCTCAGAGGATGGCATCAGACAGCAGGGAAAACCACCTGCAGTCTGCAACTGGAAGTGTTTGCAAAACCTTCTCTGACCTGGGCAGAGCAGCTGAGACCTGAGCATACAGTGTCGTTCAGGTTTCTGCTTTTACAACCCAGATTTGCCCACTCTGAAGGCTGGACCTGGTGCTGGGTTGGGGCTGGTGTGTGTCTTCACCTCCCCTCATCAGTGCTCAGCAGCCTGTGAAGAGGAAAAGGCTTTGTTTTAGTGGGAGCAGGTGTTTGATTACCTCGCCTCTCTCTTTTTATATTAAACTTATCCCCGGTTCACCTCTCTAGGAGGGATAAACTCCTGTTTGTGAAAGTGGCGAGGGAAATCATTTGAAAGGCGCCATCGGAGGTCGGCTGCCTGCACTGATGGCTTGATGAAACAAAAGAGCAAATGAGCAAAGGGAAAGCATTCAAAGTATTTTCTGCCTGCGAGCGTGGCTCAGAGCGGTGCTGCAGGGCTGCCTGTCTGTGGCAGGGCTGTCTGCCTCTGCCCCAGGGGGCTGCCTGAGCCTGGACTCTTGTAGATTTGTGAAGAAAAGGGCAGAAATTCAGCCCTCTTCCCCATCCAGCCCCAGTGCTGCCTCCCTGCTCGGAGGCTGCGCTGGTGGCAGGTGCTGTCCTACCCTTGGACAGAGGAGCTGTGGCATCCCCTCACAGGGCAGCATCCAAGGCCAGCAAAGGCGTCCCTGAAGGGAACACGAGCTCTGTCACTGCCCGGGCCAGGCTGCAGTCAGGCAGCAGTGCCATGCCCAGGCACAGCAGCTGTGTCCTTGGCACCTGAGCTGTCCTTGGCCTGAGCGCCGGGCTCACGGTGCCAGCGCCACACGGGACGGTGGGCTGGGAACAGCGACTCACTCGGGATGGACACATTTCTCTACATTTGGATGTAGAGAAAGAACCAGCAGGGCCCTGTCTGATCTCAGTGCACCCCATGTGAACCTCCCTCCACTCAACCTGGGCCCCACTAAGTGTAGGAGCAGGGAAGTGATAACTACGTTATATCTCTGTTTCCAGCTGAAATAAAAGGCAGCCATGTCTGGGTGAACAGAAGCCCACTGCTCTGCTCTAACCATCTGTCAGGCTCCCTGCCACAGTGTCTGTGTGTTTGCTCAGGCGTGGGTAGGGAATTACCCACCTCATATCACGGCAGATTGCCTTTCGCCTTCTCACTGCTCCATTCCCCTTGTGAATATTTTGGATCTTTGCCTCCAGTGGCTCAAATGCAGGTGTTGGATTATAGCCATGGAGAGCCAGGGAGAGAGAATAAAGAAATTCTTGGGTGTCTTTGGATGAAGATGAGGTTGGAAGGAATTTGAGTCAGCTCTTCCAGAGTTTTCAGATACCAGAACAGCACTGGGATCAAAAAAGCCGTTGTTCCTCTTCCCAGGATGCTGGAAGATGTTGTCTAGAGACTGGTCCAGAGTACAGACTCATGGCCAAACTGGAAACGTTTGCCTGTTGGAAACATGTGCTATTCTCCTCTGCTGCTCATATGATTTGCCAAAATATATTTCTTGTACTTTTGCAGCTCAGAACAGCTTGTTATGGGGTTTAATTCACAATGTGTAACCCTGTGACACACTGCTGCTTGATGAGGTAGGACATGCAGATGAAGAAGGAGGATGACTGGAGTGTAACACAACAGAAAGAGAGCAGTGCCCAGCTTGGAAGCTGTACAAAGTGTTTTCAAAAGCATTATCTAGCTTTGCTGTTATTAGTCCTAAGAGCCAGAGAGAAAGTTACTGCAGACAAAGTGAAAAGATCTTTCACTGAATGTGCCTCAGAATTGAGTGTCCTGCTGAAATTTCCAAGGTTCCTCTGACCTCTTGATGTGAAAAAGAGTGTACTACACTGGTATCTAAGCTACTCACTCCATGTGTGGACATCTAAATACCATCAGGCTCTCTGTGCATTTAAATACCTTTCAAACCACAGTGCTCCCTTCTCAATTCTCCCCTCACATAGCAGTGTACCTTCCCTGGCCTGGCTAAATGCTACAGCTCCATCCAACTCTTCAGTGTAAGCACATCCTTGAGTGTTTTGCTGGATCAGAACAGCCTTCAGCACCAGGAACCGTGGGGATCCTGTCACTTCACCCACCTCTTTGAAGTTCTCCAGGTTGCCATCTCCAGAGGCAGAGTGATTCACTCCATCCTGAGCCTGGATCTGAAACCGATGGGTCTAATCTTTCTTTCTCCATGGTGTCTCCTCTATCAGGAGAGGGAACACAGGAGGACGACTTGGCAAGTATTTAGACAGAGAAAGTGCCCCCCATCCAAATAAACCTGGGACTAGGTGCAGATCTTGAAGTCTTTCAGCCAAAGTGATGCAAATGCTCCAAAAGCTTGTTTCTTACTGATTTTTGTGATTGGTTCTATTTAAAGGTCAAATAGTAGGCATTAACATTACAGTCATGTTTTATATGAAAAATGAGTATATAAATACTTTATAAAGGGCTAATGAACAATTAATAGTTATTTCAAGAAATGAATAATCAAATGTTATGGATTGTTATACAGTCCAACAGGTCAATATGTTGCCTACAACCATAGCTGATTGCTGCCAATAACGGCTTGAGTGATGTGATGTTGAGCAGATTTAACACAAGATGTTCGTGTTAAAGCTGTGTGTGCAGCAGTTATTAACCCTCTCTCCACTGTTCTAGAAATAGAAACCCTCTACACAGCATGTCCAGGATTAATGGGTTATGTTATGAACATAAGGCTGTGGGTTGTTGAGTAACACATTTGTAGCTCAAGAACTTGATTATAGATGAGCGGAAAGGAGTAGAGACAGATGAATGCAGACTGCAAACAACAAAAAACATCTGCTGACTGCACAGGGAAAGCTGCGAGTGCCAGAATTGTACATCCAGAAATCCATGAGCAGTGGGGTTATTTAATGTGTGTTGGGGGTCTTCGGGAGGATCATAGAAATTCCTTTAAGGCTTAGTGGCATGTTTAGCTGTCTATCCCACTGTTAAAATTACAGCTCACAGAGCAGAGCAGGTCATCTAACTACCCCCGATGGGTCTGCGCAAGAGAAATTGCTCCTTCATGATCTCAGCCTCGCTACTACACAATCAATTCTGCTTCTAAGTAGTAAAGAAGCTCACTGAAGTTGCCAGTTCTGATTACAGCATGAAACATCTAACCCTGGTTACAACCAAAACCATGTCTCTTGCAGGCTGAGATTTACTTGGGCTGAGATGGTTCTGGGAGAAGGGGGTAAAACAACCATGCTGAGACTTTCCCCAAGGCACACAGACAAAGACACAGCTGATGTGAGAGCAGCAAGGGCTCACTCCACAACAGGCCTCCTGAAATGCAGCCCCTGAATGCTGCACAGAACATTAACACAGATGCTGCCAGTGTGTCCTTGGAGCTCAAGTGGCGGCCCAGGCATTTCACACCTCAGCGAGCACATCCTCCCCAGGTACTTCTGATCGCAGTACATTTTGTTCACTGGCAGGTTTGTGGCAATATGCTCACTCCAGTTCAAAATTACACTCTGGCTAACAGAAGAACAGACCTCGTTTTCCTCACTTTTACATTGGTTTTGCAATCAGTGTAACTCCAATGAGCCTCTGCTTTTATAGCAGAAATAGCACGGAGGAAATTGGATTTAAGAAGAGAGAGCTGTTTGGTGTAGCTATTGTAGGAAGGCAAAGATAGGTAGAGACATTGTCCACTCCTGATTCTGGCACGGGCCAAAGGACAAATCTGGCACTGGTACAAAGTGAAGCAACCATGAGGCTGCTTTAAATGGCCTTGGTTTGTAAAAGCTGCTAGAGACTTATGGCACCCATGGTTTTCTCATCACCATGTGCATCCTCCTCTGAAACACGAGTAGAGCTGCTGTCTGTGTGATGTACAAGCTGATCATACAAGCTGTGAAGCTGGTTTAAAGCTTCTTCCATATTGCTGGTTTAAAGCCCATCCATATCTGTCCAGCCTCAGAGAGACACTAAAACGAGGCACACTCCATCCCAAAGAACATCAAAGGAAAGATTCACTGTTTTCAGGTCTCTGAGTCAATTTTTTTTCTGTCTGCTGTCATTTATTGTTCCACCTGCTGAGCCTCTGATGCTTGGCCAGTCTGGTAGAACATGCAAATATTAACATTGTTCTCTAGAAGTGCTGATAGACATATGTGTATTTTGTCAATAGGTGCAGCAAGCAGGAGATGCTGCTGGAACCCAGCAGGCTGTCCCAGGGAGCCAGCATGAACCCCTTCATGTCTGTGACCTTCAGAGGCAGCAGGAGCAGCTTCCTCTTCCTGTGCATTTATTTGCTGGAAGGACAGTCCACAGGGAAAGGACAAGGCAGGAGGGAGCTGGAGGTGGGAATTGGCTGCATTCCTGAAAGCATTTCAAAATGTCTTGAGCATTCAGGAGAAAATGCTTTACAGCAAATGAATACCCCCTCAGGTGCTTGTGGAGAAAAAAACTCATTCCAATCAACACTTGTGCACAACAGCAGTGGCCAAGTCATTACTGCTGGGGTTTTTTTCTTGATCTTTTTTAACTGTGATCTCATCCTGGACTATTTTGTTGTGGACATTTGGGATTTGTCCCCTTCTTTCACATGAATATAGGTAGGAACAGGATAGAAAAGCAAAACTTTTTGCTTGTGTTGGTGATACAGAATTTTCTACATCTCTGCTGTGTCAATGTGCCCATGGGAAGCTTCTGGCTTCCTTATCCCTGCAGCTGTGTCTCAAGTCAAGGACAGGTGGTTGCTGTGGAGTCCTACCCCCACTCCATTCCCAGGACATCTTCCCAACTGGCTGAAGCTTATCTAATGGTGGATGGTGATAAATAAACCCTGTTAGCTTGTCAGTGCCTCCTGGATGGGCTGTGCAGCCTAGAGAGAGCAAGGTGTCTGCCACGCTTGTCCTGGACAATGAAAGGAATAAATCAATTCATGTCTGAAAGTGGGAACTCCTGACTTGATGGATGGCACTCTGTGAATATTAAACTCTCTTTCTCGTGGAAGGGTGTTCTTCAGCCAGACAAATTTTGTCCTTTCACACTTCAGGTGAGGGAGCTGCAGCAAGCTATGGCAGCTTCTGAGGACTGGAAGAGATAGCACCTGCCTGAGGCAAGTTTCTGTAGCACTTGCAGAAGCAGCAATCTCTGCTTAAAGAGAAGACTCAATACAACTTAAGGCTGAAATCAGTAACTCCTAAAGATCTGAAAACGGCTGCCCTACAGCAGAGATCTCACTAGGGGGTTTATTTAGTTATCCCTTGAAATTCATAAAAAAGGAAATAAACTTAGTCTGTTGGATCCACCTGTCTAACAGCTGACGTGATGCAGGCTCTCGTACTGTGTTTCCCAGGAGATCATGTTCCAGTCCTCCTCCTCTTTTCCCATGACAGGTGATAATATCAGCTTTTATCTGTTAATAAGATAGCATGGGAATTCCTGTACCATTTTTAAATAGAGAGAAGCATGCAGTTTGTTTCACCCCCTCAGTTTACACTGTTCCATCTCAGTTGTGAAGAGAACAGCTTCTTCTCCAAGGCAGGATGATCCATGTGCCTGCCTGGCCCAAAGGGCTGCAGGACCATGAACAAAGCAAAGGGGGTCCCAAAGACACTGTGGGGTTAGATACTAGCTTCTAAAAACTGGCATGGATTGGAAGCAGAAAACACAAAACCGCCATGACCAAGGCAAGAAAATAAAGGTGAACAATGGAAAAGAGGTGGAGCTCCTCAGAGGTCCCCTGGTCCAGCCAGCTGCCCACGGCAGAGGCAACTCCACCAAACCTATTCCACCAAAAACTTCCCAAAGATGTTTCCTAAAAATCTCCCTGGGCAAACAGTGCCAGTACTCCATCACCCAAGCATGCAGAGAGTGTCTCACCTCAGAGCTCATTGCACAGTCTCTCCTCCAGAAGTGTCCAGCACTACCAGATTAGAGCTGAAGATTCAGCCTGTCAAGTATAAAATTGAAAAAAAAGTCTTAAATATCAGCATATTATACACTCCATGCAGCAGACCTGGAAAGGCTCTGGGAAGGATGGGGCATTTACAGTTTTCACAGAAAGAACTTAAAGGAGATGAAAACAAGCATTAACTTCTAAAATAAGGGCTGTTCTATCAAATAACTTTCATTATCTGTCGCTGCTGGCCTGAGTTGTGTGAGTCGAGTGGATTTGTGGGCTTCTAATCTGAGCTGTTCTGCTTGTTATTACCCAGCCATTGCCAAAGGACTCCTCTGCCACTTGTGAAATGGGAAAGGCTCCTTCCTGTTGTTATTTCATTTCGAAGCCTCCAGGAGCCTTTGGGGCTCTAGGAAGGTCTGACCCAAGGGCAGATGGAGTCCAAGGGAAGTTTTCCAGCAAAGAGAAAAGCCCTCCAGAGAAGATACCACATCTTCACTTCCTTCAGAGCAGCTGGTTTTGTGGCCAGTGGTGACATAATTGGAGATCACCAGGACAGGACTGGACTTTCTATACTCAGAAACTGTATTTTACAATTTACTTCCACTTCTGCATATTTTCAGCAGAGGGGAAGAATCAGAGAGGAAAAAATGCTGTCCCAAGCCCTGGGTTCTTTGGTTTGCCTCTTTGTGTCACTCTGGGAAGAAAGGGGCTTTTTTGGCCTGTGGGGAGTGGTGAGGACACTTTCACAAGATGGTGTTAATTATACCCTGGAATTCATGTTGAAGTGTTCTTCCTTGTTGTGGTCAAATGCCCTTTTTTTGTAGTCACACCAGGCAGCCAGGACCTCAGCTTGCCTCACCAGAGACAGAGGACAATGACTTTGTGCATTCATTACCTTCCTCCCAGGTAGTTCCCAACACACCACTGACTGCAGCTCTTGTGAGACTTTGGAATTTGTAATGCATTGAATTGCACCACAATGCATTTTCCAGATGCTCATTTTCAGCACTTACTCAACAGAGAGATTCTTATTCTACTAATACATTAGTGGCAATATAAGAGAAAATAAATAGAATTTTGAGAGCACAAAATCAAATGCCTTGCTTTTGTTTCTGTCCAGAATTTTAAAGTATTTGCCGTGCAACAGATCTTCACTGAGTTGTTTCTAAATGGCCTTGTTGTTATTCTGAGTACCAAAGGTTGTTTTAGTACCATGTGGAATTTGGGCAGTCATCAATATTTAATCTGTGTTTTGATACTACACATTTGTTTTCATTGATATCTGATTCTCCCTCTGAAATAGATTTCACTTGTTTAAACTTTCTGTAAATTGAATATAGAGTTTCATAACTTATGCAATTCATAACTTATGAAAGATCCTTATGCAGAAAAATTTATGACTGTAGTACAGCACTACAGGGAGCTTCTACCAAACACCACAGCAGAATAATTTTTAATTTTTTTTTCAAAAGACATAATTTGGATTGTTTCACTGTGCACACAGCTTGTCTGGGTTACTTTAATTCTGTCTAGGATATCATCACTGACTGATGTTTTTCAGATGATTTTGAAAGATCTCTGCATGTTCTCACAAGTGCTGATTTTATACTGTCTGTTGAGCATCACAACAATTTAATCCTGACCCACACAGCCTCCATTGCTTCATGGAAAGGACCGAATATTTGGAGCTGATGCTGCTTGGATTCTTAGATCCTTGCTGTCTGTTTAAAGAAGTCCTTTTGTTCCATTGACTTCTCTCCTCATTATAGTGCTGGAAGCCCTAAAAAATATTAATTTTTTTTTGAGACATGAGCTCAGGAATTTAGGGCCAGAAGGATCTTGCAGGTCACACAGGCAAGTTTCCTCTTGTTGCAATGGTCTCATACAGCCCTTTCCACAAACTGTGTCAGGGCACCGCTATTTCCTCAGCTGTAAAATGCAAATTATTACATAAGGATTGCTCAAGCACACACAGTCTGGGCCTGAGCTGCACAGTTAAGCCCAGATGTACAGACATGTCACCAGAAACCAAACTTCCTTCCATTTGGATATGGAGAACTGATTTAGACAAACACCTGGTAGAAGATGAAGACAGTTTGAAGAAGAAAATATTCTAATTTATTATTCTCTTGTTTAGAGGAAAATAGGAAAAACTTGATTGTAAAAGTCTGCATAGTTCAACTTCCCCTCTACTGCCTTCCTTCTCAGTCTGATTGCAGAGGAGTATCTGAGAAGCATATGCTTTTTTATGAGCAGAAGAGACAGGCTAAATTGGGATATGATTCATGCTTGCAATTTATGCTTTCCCTTCCTGTATTGTCAATGGCTAATGAGAGGTAATTGCAAAACCTCGCAGAGGGAGGCACTTTTGGAAGGAGAGAGAAGAATTAGAGAAGGTGTAAGCAAGGTTGGATTTACTGTTCAGAGGCTTTTCATTGCGCTGCTGGTCTGTCTGTGACTTTCCAAAGCTGCTTCTGTCAGAGCTTGGAATAATTTCCAAAAGTTGGACATTGCTGGGGTGTATCAACACCTGTGAGACCCCAGCCACTGCTGAGGACAAGTCAGGAATGGCAGCTGACCTGTGCACTGAGCTGCCATGGAGCCCTCACACCAGCCTGAGCTCCAGGTGAGCTCTCTGCTCTGAGGGAGAGGCAGCACATTTTGGGGCTCCCTAAAGATGGTCTCTGCCAAATTACCCAGGCCCAGTTCACTAAAGGTACAAAAACGCATCTTGTTTTCAGAGAAGAGCAACATTGGGAAAAATCTTGGAAGCCAACAGCTATTTCTCAGCATTGGGCTCTGAATTTCATTGCATTACACTTTTCGTGGTTTGATAACATTTATTATTGAAAGGCTTTTGTTGAGAATGGAGGCTGGGTTCAGTACATGTCTATGAGGCAGACAGAGTTCGCTTGCCAAGAGTCATTAGAGAAGAATGCTGACTGAGAGAATTTTTCATCCTTTTTCATTTATTTTACCCAGGGGCCTTCCTATGCAGGAGCTGGGGACCCCCATGCAAGAGTAGCTCCAGTGCAGAACTTTTCCAAGCAACACAGTTTAAGTCTTCAGGCAGCTCACAGGAGCACTGGTCCGTGAAATCTCAGAATGCATCAGCTCCCTATGCCAGTATCACTCCTCTCTCCTTGGCTGAGAAAGGAGGCAGCAACTGCCAGGGACAGGCTCAGATTCCCCAAATCCCTCACTGCAGTGCAACCTTGCATTCAGTTATGTAAAAGAACTGAGCTAAGGGGTACTGCCATGTGTGCTGGTTGTTTCTGGCAATTTAAATGATGAAACACCATCACTGTAAAAGGAAAAATTTACTTGAAAAGGTGCAGTCAGCTTGCAGCTTTGGACAGTTCATATGTCCATGCTGTAATACCTCATCCTGGCAAAACTGCAGCTCCGTGTTTTGTTATAGCTGCACGAAGGGTTGATGTCTCCTCTGACATTAGATAAGGCAAGCTTTAGCCTGACAAACCATGGAGAAACTGTAAAGAACAATTACTGATCACTGATAAAAATAACTCATTGATTAAAATTATCTTTCTTAGAATAAAAGGTAATATTTTAGCATCGTGTGTCACATGCACCTCACAAGACTCCCCTTTAACTCTCTTCTGCCAGAAGCCTTTGCCACTATGGCAGTGCACAAAGACCATGGCCACTTGCACTGATGGATTCAGGCTCAGTGTCTCTTTTTGCTTCTTTGCTCTCTGGCTCCATCTGTCGTCTCCCTTCTCAGAGTTAAACTCACAGCTCTGGGACATGGACACTGGGGCTCTGTCTGCTGCTTCACGGCAGGAACTCCAGGCATTGGAGGGACGGGAATAATAAAAAAATGGAAGGTGAAATACAACTTTCATCCAGTATAGTCCAGCACAGCAAGATTGGGTTCCCAGGGAATGGCAGTATATTTGTTTTCCAGATCGTTAGCTAATGCAAAGGAAAGTGAGAACATTTATTAGCCTCCCTCAGAATCACCTTTAAGAAGAATGAATATTCACTGCTATAAATAAGACTGTTTCAATTAAGTCTGCACATAAAAATGCTCCATGGTGTCACAGAAGGCTGTGCTATTCAAAAAGAAGTGCCTAGATGAAAGTATTTAAGGCTGTATTTGAGGACAAATTCACTTGTGAACACTCATTTCCAATGTTTCACACTTAATCACTGAAAGTTATGATGTTTTCATCTTATCTGAATGTCAGCCCACAAGCTGAGAGGCAGAAGAAACCTTGGGCTTGTTTTCTTTGTACCTGCTAATGGCAATCTGGTACCATAATTGCTTTCTTGTTCAACTTCAGATAATATATTGTGTTGGCGATAAGTTTTGTGTTTCCCTGAATATCACTGACAAAGAGCAGCCCCAGTACTGAGCTGCTCATTACCACCCCTGGAGAATATCACCCAAGAAGTGGCACAGTGACATGCCACCCCATCCTACACCACAGACTGTCTCAACATGCCTCTCTTTTGCAAAAACATACCACTTTTTCAACACTGCCTGCAAAAATCTTGATGAAAAAACACTTTGCAGGGTCAAATGTCCTGCAACAACCCCTGTGGGCAAGTTCAGGCAAGAAAATGTATTTTAGGCTGTTGAAGAGCAGTACAGTGATTGTCCAACTCAGAAAGCCACTGGCCTTGACTACAAAGAGCTGGGTGAATATGTGAGGAATGTAGCAGTAGCTGCTAAGATGTCTTTGCCCTGTGCCTTGGGAGCCTGTCCCTGGCTGTTCCTAGGGACAGTCAGCTCATGGGAACCATCATCTGAACCAGCACAGCCGTCTTCATGTTCCTCTGTCAGTGGCATCATTCAATGAAAATGAAATAAAGAGAAAACAATGGCTCTAAAGCAAAATGTTTGCCACAGGAAAACAAAGGAGAGACAACAACATCATAAATAGGAATAAGCTGGTGGCAAATGTCTCCCATCCAACCTTTCCTTTTCTATTCATTGAGAGACCTGGGATGTGCAACCTCTGTTCTTTGATGGGCATTCACCCCTTGAAGGACAGATGCATAGATCCCCCTCTCTTCTCATATCTGAATTTATTCTTTGTAATAATACCCATACTATTAAGAATAACTTCAGAGGAGTTTATTAAATACCACTGAAAAACATGACACCAGCAATTACAGAGAATCAATGAAGATATTTGCTGAAGTCAATAATCTAAATTACTAACAAAAAAAGCAGTTCATCTAAACTTCCCTGGGATGAAAATCAGACCTTGTGTCTAAATATGGTATCAATGGCAACAGTAAATGTTTCAAAAAGGATTTAGCCAGTCACAAACCTGGCATAATAGAGAAAAATGGTAATCTACTCCGAAATTACAAATTAAGTTGAGTTCATTTAATTCAGCTAATTTAAGGAAGAGCTATATCAAAACTGGAAACCATGACAGCTGTGTCACCCCAAGTAACAAACACAATGAGGCTTTGAGATGAACACCTACTATTAAGCCAAAGAGAGTAATCTATGGACAGTCATGGTTCACACATCCTGATTAGTCTTAATTAAAATTGTGATGATCAGGTAGCTATGAAAGGAACAAAAGTTTAAAAGAATTTAGGCAAGTGCAAAAGGTTAGAGATAGGGTAATAACTAGGAATAATAGCTCTTGTTAAATTTAACTCCTTTAGCCTTGAAATTGCCATGACAGATTTCAAATTTAGTGTCAGTTTTCCAGTCACTAAAAAGAGCTTAATTATTTAGTTTAAGACTTTGGGAGAATTGATTCAGATAAAGCTACATGGGGCCCATATCAACTCTGTGGCATGCTTGGGTGGACTCAGATAAAGAAGGAATAGATAGCTACTTGTTCAAGAAGCTTGAGACATCACATACCTGAAAGGGGTTTTTTGAGACACCAAAAAAGTTTGAATAACTCTTCAACTTTCTCTTTTAATTAATAACAATCATTCTCATTCAATTTGCCTTTCTGCTTCTTGATTTCAGCAGGGACTGAAAGCAAGACAGAGATAAAGCAGCCAAAAGTCTGAATAGTGCTGATACTAACAGAACTTCTTAATCACTGGAATTGGCCTATCTCTAGAGCCCAGGTAACACATCTAGAAAGACAAGCAAAGTTCAAATCTAAGCAGTATTCCTCTGAGTAACAGAACACCTTGTAGAAATCATCACTGTATTCTATTAACTGCTGTTAGTTTAGGAGAAAATGTAAGATACTTAAGAAAATGTCAGCTCCAGAATTTTGTCAAATGGAAGAAATATTTCTTCTAATATGCAGTTCATGACACAGCTCTTTTGGGTTTTCAGGGCCAGGGAACAACTTGAACAATGGATGGATCAGCAAGATGATGAATAGCCTGAAATGCAGAGGAAGAACATTCTCTTCTCATATAATCGAACTCAAGAAGATAGATGTTAATATTATTTTAAAGCCACCTTCACTGGATTCTGCCATCTCTGTGCAATCCACTTATACAATCTCACTGTCAGGTTAACTGAACACTTTACAGACTTAAAGACATTCATTTTCCCCAGAGCCACATGAAACAGGAAAATACAGTTGTCTCACTGTTTGGTTTGGATCTGTGGCACAAAGGTGCAACGTCATACATGGTGAGGCAGGGGATTGAACACAGCTTTCCCAAACCCCAGGCTGTCGCCCTAACTACTGTTCCTACAGATTTTACATCAAAATGAGTGGTTGAGTCCCTGCACTGGGTTTGCTCCTGTCTACAGTAATCTCTGAGCACCTTAGCAAACCTGCAAGAGTGCTACATCAAGAGGATAGAGAGGGTCAGTGAGAGAAGTGTCCCATTTATTACAGCTTCTCGATCATGACTGAATGGATCATGTGCCTTAGGACTCACTGGCAAAGGGTAAATAGCTCCCAGAACTCATCTTTCAGCAGATAAGAATGGGCCACAACACCTTACAAGAGTACAAATGAACTGTCAGAGATGATAAAAGCAGGTACAGCCTGGACTCCATGAGTGGAAAAGGGCCATATTTCAGAAGTTCAAAAAGGGTTCAAATTAAAAGCAAGCAAACAAAAAACAACAAAAAGGACAACAACAAATAACCTAACACTGGTCCTGTGCAATCACCTCAGAACAGCAAGAAAGCCCAAAGTATTTGTTCTAACACTACTGGGAAAAGCCCTGGGAAGCCCACATCTGCCAAACACTGCAAGGAAACTCCCTTAACTCCATGGATCATGTTCCAGAGGAGATAATTATTCAAGAGAATTCATTCTGAGTGCCACCATCACCTCAAACTTTGAGCCTTGAGAGTTTCTGTGCCTGTAGGCATTGGAAAGGGGCAAACATTTGCCCTTAAATATTCTCTGCACCCAGTGGTCTAATGAGTCCCACTCCTGTTCATCTTTGTGCACTTTAGGAAAAGAGGAATGGGAATATCTCGGAAGCTCTCATCTATTTCCAAGGTGGGACCAACTTCACTTATATCATTCCTGAAGGACCTTGGTTCTATGAGTGGTGGCTGCACATTCTCAGCTGATTTTCTTTCCCACCTTTTTAACAGGATCCAAACCAAGGGATGTCTCGTGTTCTTCTTCAGTATTGACTTAGGGCTCACTGTCAAGATGCAGATGTTTTATGGAAATTTTTTTGTGCATTTTCAAGTTAGATTATTGCATGACTCTCAGCTACAGAGTATTCTTAGCTCTGAGCAGTTTTAAACTTGTTTAAAAACTAACTCCTCATCAGGGCCTAAACCTAATTTTTCCTCATATGGATGTGAATCCACCATCTGGAGCTTGGCACAACCACACACCCAACAATTTTTACGGAACAGATCAAACATGGAAGTATTGCCAACATGCTGCTACACAAATAGTTTTGTCTTTCCTGCTGGATGATACAAACATTTCACAAGCACGTGCTGCAACAGATCCTCTCTTCAGGCTAGCTCTGGCAGGACAGATTCATTTCATCATGCATGGAAATTGAAGAATTATTCCAGTTACATGCTCCTAATTGCCACCTCCTTCCTCTCCTAGGTTTTCTCTCTTCTGTGACCTTTTCTAAGTCAGATTCAAATTTGGGGTTGTAAAATCCTTGGAGACAATTAAAATGGCCCAACCATCTTATTTACTAAGGCTAAATGGCTTCATTAATCTCACAGCAACTTCTGCTGTGTGATGCTGAAGAGGAAACAATGGGATGTTTTTGAGATGTGGTTACTGAAGGAAGATGCTGTAGAAATTATGGGTGTCTGTGTCTCCTCTGACTGCAGGAGGCATATGGTTGCCAGATTTAAAGCTTTTAAAATGTGGCATTGTCCACTGATGAACACAGCAGCATGAGAGGCAGGAGGGAGGCCCAGGCAAGAGAGCATATGGGCCAAGAAGGCACAGAGGGGATGAGGACAAGTCCTACATACCCGACAGTCCAGGGAGGCCTTCAGAGTAACATCACCTACTGCCACCACATGTAACAGCCTGGGACTCATCCTGCACATTGATTCTGCTGAAACCTTTGTCCAAGTAACACCATGTGAGCAAAGGGTGCAAGATTTGTGAACGTACTACAGGAAATCCCACATTGCACGGGACAGCTGGTGTGGCAGCGTGTGAGACACTGGAGCCAATGTGCTGTTTTCCCACCTGGTAGTGTGTCCCATCTCCTTTTATGAGACACCTGTGGCAAATTCTCCCCCAACAGGAGTCTTTTCTGCTCCCTGAAAGATGAAGGTCCCAGTCTGTGTTTTTATTTGTGTTTAATAAAATCACTGAACTTTGTGCTCCTTCATTTTTATTGCAGAGCTTAACCTCCCTGTACCCCACCTTTCCTCTCATTGTTAAGCTAAGAAGACTTCATTTTTCTGTTTTGATGCCTTCAATTTAATAAAAAGAAGTAATCACAGTACCAAGTTTCTCATGCACTGTTATAATAAAAAAATTTCAAAAAAATTGTGCTTGATACAGGATGCCAGGAGAGCAAGATCCCAGCCTGATCCAGCCTTTCCATTCCTAAAGGGGCAAAAAGACCTTTTCCCAGGTTCTCTGTGCCATCATGAGGAAATAAAAGTAAGGGCTGAACTAAGTTTTAATGAACATGTGTGGTCTAGATCTCTGCCAAACTGAAATAGTGTAGTCTGGGCTCGTGGTTAATTATGGGCACACCAAGAGACTTCTCGTCCTCTAATATGAAGAGAAACAAAAGCTAAAGCAGTTTAATTCAGAAAAAAAAAGTGCTATAAGGATACAATGTAGCTTTATTAAATACAGATGTTGATTCTTTTACTCTGCCACTATTTACCACTATGCAGAAATCTCAGCCTTTTTCTGGCATGGATATACTCACACGTGGTAATACCAATAGTAAAGCAACTAATGACACACACTCCTGAGACACAGCTAAACTCTCTGGCTTTCTTGCATAAATATATAAACCTGCTGAACTTGGATTATTGCAAAATTTATGTAAAATTAACTTCAATAGCCCTTGAATTTATTTTTCCATGTTGTTGCAAATTGAGACAGATTGATGCTCTGCCTTCCCTCCAGACCAGACCCACACACAGGACAAGCAAGGTTTGGGGTAGTTGCACAAATACTGAACAATTCCCTGAACATCAAAGATAAGTAGCAGTTCCTAATTGTTATCACTTGCTTTCATCCTCTGACTCATTCCTGAATTTTTGTTTTCAAACAATATAGTTCATCTCTAGTGCTTACAGTAAAAAGAAAGGAGCACTCCTGGCCATCTTTGAAGGCTTTGTGGCTGGAACATGTTGACAAAGACCAGGGACTAAATTGCCATTTGTAAACAGTTCATGAGGGGAAGAAAACCACTAAACAGAAATATAGACTCTATCTGATGAAACAGGTCTTAGGTTCTTGCTTTCTGCTGTGTTAAAACTCAGCTATTCAAGACAGATGCTGGCAGAGTTATCCTGCAGACTCTTTACAGAAAAATATTTAGAAGTATAATAACAGCATGATTTCAATATTGACATATTTATACTAGAGAGTACAAGCATGAGAGTTTTTCAGCATGAGCTTGTAAGCAATTAAAAAAAAAAAGGTTGAAACATTATGCCCTCTCACCACTACATATTCTGGCTGTGCAGCAGTTTGTGGACAAGTTGCTTTAGAGTGCTATTAAATGAACATTTCCAACCTATTTGCTTTCCCCCCTTGCTGGTACGGAAAGCTCTGTCTAAGTCATGAATCCAGCTCCTCCAGCTTCAGAGAGAGCTAAATTCTCACTGGCACGTCACGAAATAAAACCAAAACCTGTGAGGACTGAAAACTACAGCCTGATCCCACCAAAGAATAATTTGACTTTCTAGATGCCTAGAGCACTCAAGAGCCCCAATGGTTCAATCCCCCGTTGCCCAGCACCCTTCCTGTCTCCAGAACAGCACAATTCCTTCTGCAGGAGGAAGAGGGGGAGCCCAGGGAGGCGAGAGCAGGAGCCAGCAACCCTTCAGCAGGGTCTGAGCAAAAGCATCTCTGCCCAAAGCAGAGAGGGACCAGTCTGGCCAGAGCAGCTGCTGCATGGACCTGAGAAGCCCGAAAATGCCAAAGCCAAGTGTTGAAAGGTGTAAGGGCAGCACATAACATGACCCATGACTGATCTCTTCCTACCCCACATCACCCTGCCCCAAGCAAGCAGGCTGCTTTCCCCTCCTTCCTTTCCTCCTAAAGCCTTGAGCTTGAGCAGGCTCAGCTTTGCCTTATTAGCTCTTAGCTGGCAGCATTTCCCTGAACTGCCTTTGAACCTTGACAGGCTGTTAACCCCTGAAATCCGTGGCTTTGCCTGGGTCGGCAGGGTTGCCAGAGGACATGGGGAGTGAGGTGGGGCAGCCTGGCCAGCAGCCTGGGTGCTGCCACACAGGGAGAGCCCGGAGCATCCCAGCGTGGGGTGTTTTACTCTGTCTTCTCCCTTTGAATCTCCACAAATGGTACAAAATTGCAGGCAGAGGACCACTGGTGCCCTGTGGAGCATGTTTGCAGGGGTAGGGAGGGTGCTGGCCCAGCCCACAGAGCTCAGCAGGACTGTGACTGCAGCAGTGCTCAGGGCAGAGAGCTGCATAAGTCTTCCTGCAGCTCAGAAAGGGGAATTTTAACTCCAACTGCTATATTACAGAGCTAGGCATCTGGGTCTTTGGGAACTTATGGGGTCTCTCCCAATGGGAAGCACTTTATCCTTTAAAAATGTAAAAAATTTTTTAAAACTGTACAAATTCAGTGTGTCAGCTGAAGTATGAAACTGTAATCTATGTTCTTATTTGAGCTCTAATTTTATGCCTTGTGGTACTCACTTATACAGAACTTCAGCAAACATTTATATCTCTCTTAATTTTCCCTATTCCCTATTAATTTCTCCTATGTTCAGTAAATGATCCTTTATGCCTATTGGTTGAAGATTCCTTGCAAAGTTGTTTTCCCCCATTTTTCCATGAGCCAGATATTTTAATTTCTTGCACTATGCCTCATTTGCTAGTAACAATGATGTATTTTCCTTTCCCCATGTATTTATTTTTACTGAGAGATGCAGCCGTTCATCACATTCAAATGAAGAATTATTACTTAGCTATTATTATTATTGCTAGTGATGGTATGTAAACAACTATAATGATGTGTGGGCTTGTGTAGGAGCAAAGACCACAATAAAGATGTTGCCTTAGGGGGAATGAATGAGGCAAACGTGCAAAGATTTAACCAGAGCACCCTCTCCTTGCTGGTTTTGTCTCTAACTCTTCACTTCAGCTCCTTGACCTATTTTCCTTTGGTCTTGTTCTCCCACTAGATGGGAGCAACTGGTCTGCATGGGGGCCTCCCCAAAATACACCCAGGCACTGCCACAAGGATGCGTGCCAAGGCACTTGAGAACATGAATGGTGTGGGAAAAGGGGTTTCACTAATATTGTTGGAAGTAGGTATGGGTGTGTCGGATGAGCAAGGGGTGCTTTAAGTGTGAGAAAAAGAGAAGCAGAGATGCATTACAGAGATGATGGCACAAACAAAGCTGCAGGTTAGCCTGGAACGAAGCTTTTGGACCTGGGTCAGTTTGGGTCTTGGGCATAACAACAGCACTTCTTACTTTGGTTTCCTTGCCTGTGAAACTGGTATGTTCATCTAAATTCCTAATACATAAACAGGATTACTCTGAAGGTATGAGGCTGCGATGTTCAATTCTCTCCTAACTGAAAAGAACCAGCAATAAATTGTGTGTTTGCTCAGCTGCTCAATGGCAGTTACACTGCCAGGTGCCAATGACTTTGTCTGGAGTAAGCAGCTAGGTGACAGGGAGAAACAAGCCCCACACTAATTTGTAAGGACTTTAGTTATGTTTGCCGGCAAAGAAAAATCAGCAGAAAATAGGGAGGGAGCATGAAGAGAGCCAGAACTGAATGGAAAAAACCCAGCTCTTTGGCAGACCCATAAAGAAAATTCAGGCTAATAAAGAAAGTTCAGTCTCTTTATTCTCTGCTGCCAGCAATTTACTGCCCTAAAAATGAAAGCAGTTGGCTTTAGACACAGCAGCCTTGAAGATAGTAAAATTTCAGTATCACGTATTAGCCTGGCTTCCCTGTGCACAAGTGGGAACACGAGCAGAAGGAAGAGGGATCAGCTCGGTCATCCCTGGTGCCTCTGGGGACCCCTGCGGGTGGGACTGTCCCTGAGCCACTGAGAACTTGCAAAAGCTGGTTTTCCAGATGAAGATCCAGCCTTGCTGCTCTTGGACCCTTGTTATATTTTCAGTGTATTCCTTAATGCTAACGCTTTCCTGGTTCTGAGTTTGCTTCTTAGTTCCTCTTTCTAAAAGCTTGTGGTTTTTTGTGTTTTTTTTTCTTTTTAACACCAACAATGTTCAACAATGAACACTGTGAGCAAACCAATGAGAAGAAAACCCACTTAGGATCTCCAAAGACCTTACCAAGCAGTTTTTGCAAAGAGCTGACAAAAGGGCAGAAATAACGTAAAACATATTTTATGAATTCGGAAGCCTGTTCTGAGATAAATATTTTAGCCTTTCTTCTCCAAAAAGAGGGGTGGAAAGTGTAAGAAAGATGGAGAAATGAAAAAATCATCTGTGTCAGGGATATGGAAAATCACTAACCAAACACTTTCAAGATTTACTGTATACCAGAGCCCTAAAATCTTTCATATTTATTACAGCTATTTTGCATTCCTTACTGTATTTTGAAAGAGCTTCCCTAGTTTAAAACACCGTTCAGATCTTCTGTCACTTTTGTTCCCATTTGCCTCCAACAGCTAGAATAATATACAAAAAAAAAATATATTCCCACTGCAAATGCTTAGTGCCACCGAGGCACAGACCAGGTGCAATATTTTTAATAATGCTAATGGTGCTGCTCCTGGATGTTGGCTTCTGTCAGAGTCATCACTTAGTCAAAATGATCAGGGCAAAGAATGAACTCCAGGCTGAAGAAACTCAGTGAAATGTTTTATTTCCTGTGACTTTCAGAGGACTGGGAGCAAAGGCAACTATCTGTACAGGTCCCATGCAGTGGAAGACCACAGCAGACTGCTGCCTCTATCTGTGCATTCCAACAGCAAACAGCAAAATGCAGAGAACTGGGAAGAGAAAAATAGCTAGATCTGAGGGCTCCAGATTATGGGAGTTGAGGGACTCAGATGAATTCTCCTCTAATAATCTTACCTCCAAAAATTGTCCTTGTTTGGGGATATTCACTATAATATCCCCCCCATTCTTCTGCTGTAGCTTTGTTACTTTCATTTGACTTTTTGCCATTTTGGTTTTTAACTCTCTATCCTTTCCTCCTAAAAAGACCTTTCTCAGTTTGTTTGTTTGCTTGTTCTCTTCCACAAGATCCTTCAACAAAATCACAGGCTGTCAAAAGCAAAGGCGCCTGCACTTCTGAGCCCTCGCTGCTTTGCTGGGTAATTTATGAAAATGGAAGAGCCTGTTTCAGGCGTAATCCAATTTGTCCTCTCTCAGCATCATAAGCACATTTGGAACCAGATAAGACAATTATCACATGGATCTTTAATACCTGCAATTTATAGCTAAAAGCTTTATTCTGATAACTTTGTTTTCAAGTGCCACGTGCTAAAGCACAGATGGCGGGACCCGGCCGTGCCACAGCAGTGAGGGGAGTTTTGGGGGAGAAAACACTGGGAATGCAAACGCAGAGATTGCTTTGCTCCTCGGGGGAAGGGGCACAGGGCAGGCAGCAGACAAGGCTCCACTCCTCACTGTGTGGTGCTGGGGGCTCCCTCAGGAGCAGCTATGGAGGTGCTCAACGCTTCCAGCACCTCCAGCAGGGAGGAGGGTTTGGAAAGAGAGAGAGTTCGAGTTCTACTGAAATGGGTTTCCATAACCACTTAATTTTCAGTTACCAAATGTGACCTGAATATGTTACTTTGAGCATCCTGCAGAGCAGTGGCTCCACAGCCTAACCAGCAACATTCCAGGCTGAGCACCAAAAAGTCAATATTTTCCAGAGAGATCAGGGTAGTTGCTAGCAAGCCTGCAAACATTTACTTTTTAACATTATGCTTGAATACTGATATCACAATGTGTAGTTGCTCATTAAAAAAATAATCTGCTTTCTAATTGAATTACTGGCTCTTTATCATTGTTGTGACTCAGTGTGCAGAAATGAAATATTCTAATTATTAAATGATAAGAAATGAAGATGAGAACGTACGATTTCATCATGTGGAATTGTCTGTGACAGGTCCATGTTCAAATGATAAGATCTGATCTGATAAAAAATTAGTATTTTGAGAGCAAACAGCAGATACTTTTCAGATCAATTTAATGTGCAAGCTTTGAGCATTATTGCTGTTTGTATTTGGTCAACAGTGAAAAATCAAGTATACTTGACCACACACTATAGATTTGCAGATTAAAAAGTGAGATATTTTTGTAAGGCAAAAATTAGTTAATTTCAAAATGTTTGTAATTCTATAAGACAAAGTCACAACAGTTTAAGGCCACACTACTCCTCATAGCTATGCATCTAGGGCACTACCCTACTTTCTTATCAATCCAAACATAAGAATATTTTATAGCAGTTACGAGTTAAGACTCTTTGATGTTTATGTGCTTCTTTGGTGAATTTTACTAGGAAGATCTTATATCTAATGCTATTTTAGCTATCTCTTGATATATCCAAGCCATCATAATATCTCAGCTCAGAAGGTCTGTAGTGCATTTCTTTAGGGACTTCATTAGTGGAAGATATCCTGACTCAGTATATGGGCTACTTTTGATGCATCATTCATACATACAATATTCAACTCTACATCACAGGGCTGCTGGGGGTGTATTTTGTGTAGCAATTTATTACAGTTACCCAAACAGTGTTCTAAAATTAAAAAGTTTTATTTGCATATGTATAACATTAACTAAAGACTTTCAAACAATAAAAACCTTGCTATCAGCTCATGCCCGTATGACCAACTAGCTTTTTCTCCATAGATAATTTGACCTGAAAATTACCCAGGATGATCTAGAGCAAACAGTCAGGGTGAATGCAGGAAGCCAGGCTGCAGGAGTGCCTAGAGGGGGGAGAAGAGAGAGGGGATGCCTTGAAGGAAGGAAGAACTGCTCAGATTGGGGATAACTGAGGAATGAACTGAGCTGCTCAGAGGATGCTTCTCTCCTACACCTTTGCCTTTTCAAGGAGCTGCAATGGTTCAGAGTCAAAGCAGATAAAGTCCTTGTGTTAGCCTGCTCATCCCAAGGGAAATTGGCCACACTCAGCCAGAAATAAAAATTTCAATGAGTAAATGATGAAATGGGAGTTCTACCTTTTCTGGAAGATGGTATTTGCCCTAAGACAGGCAGAGATTATCCATTCTCTATGCTTCTTATTTATAACTTGAGGAGCTGACAGCTCTTCTAAAAGCAGACTGAGGGTTTTTAGACAGTCTGAGGTTTAAAATTAGGCACTGGAACTAATAGGCTGTTATTGTCTCATAATTATATTTGACATGATGCTCTTAACTCTTTTCTGAAACATCATCCTGCATGGAAGGGAGTCAGGACGCCGTAACTTTGTCTGCAGCACCAGAGATCAGCTGCAGCACGACGTGGGGGTGTCAGGAGTGCTGCTCATCCCAGCTCCCTCTGGATGACCCACAGAGGCCCCAGCTCAACAGAAACAACCCACCTGGGTGAGGCTGTACGTTCAGCTGCAAACTGAAATAAAGGGACGCTGCTCAGGATGCTGCTCAGAGACCCTGCTGGAAGGTGCCATTCCTGACTGCTTCTTCCTTGTGCTGGGAGCAGAGGAAGCAATTTGTTGTTGGTCCATTGTAGCAGATACTTACAACACTTCCTGCAGTGGTTCAGGTGCCCTGGCATGAGCAGCACACCTCTGGAGCTGAGTCCTGCCAAGCAAGGGCTTGCTTCCCTCTGCTACCCTCCTCGGCGGGGGAAGGGGGGAGAGAAGCTGTAGAGACCTTTATTTCTCCCTTTCTCATGGCCTGGAGATGTGAACGAGCACATTTTCATCACAGAAGTCAGGCAGGCACCAGCCTTCCACCAGCAGAAGGAAGAATGAAAGGTTGCAGCTCAAGTCCTTCAGTTACACAAAGCATTTAGGAGGTTCAGGTTTGAGGGTTTTTTGTCCAAGCTGCTGGAGCTGTGACCTTCAAGGTATTGCCTTGACAACTTGTGCTTTTTAATAAAGCACAGTCTGGTGGCAGGGAGTTAATTTACATGGGTTTTCATTCTCCAAGCTCTGTCATCAGTGCACCAGACTTGCTTATTGAATTCCCCTGTCGATAGAGCAACCAACTGCAGCACATTCACATCCAAGAGCCCAAATGAAGCACCTGTTCTCACTTACTTGAGGATTAATTTCTCTTTTCCACTTAGTTTCCTTTCTTTCTCTGTTTTTGGCTTCTGGTTCTCCTGGCAGTAAAACAAGTACTAGGAGCTCCAGTTGGGGATGCAGCCACCTTAAACAGCCTTTTTATTTGCTTAGTGCCTTTTCTTTATTTACCTTGCTCTGCTCTTTCAGCTGCCTCTCTGTCATTGGAAGTTCAGTTCAAACCAATCTGTGCAACCTAATGCAAGCCAACATGGATTTTTATGGTAGAGTTGTATAAAGCCAATAAATGAAAAGGAAAAATAATCATATTTCCTGCAGATCTCTTGGGCTTATCAGGTTCTGACCTCAGAAGCAGCATTGTCCAGGCAAAGCATTTGAGCATACGAGCACCTTAAAGCACAAAGAAGATCCCTCAAATCCACCCTTTGGCCTGGGCCATGTCATCCCACGGGTCCTTAGCTACTTCCCAGAGGAAGAGTGGAGGACTCACTGCAGGATTTTGCAGTGCCAAACACACAGGTTGTGGTCTGACCCAGACACCGCTATTTTGTTTCTCCAGACACCGTGCTGGAATAGAGCGAGGAATGAGATCTTTTAGAGTGTCTAGGGATGGATGTTATGGGTTAATTAATGCTGCAGCAGAGGTGATATATAAGGGAGAGTTATATGCATGTTTCAGGTGATTCATGCTGCCTCGCTGGATTTGAGTCTAATGGGGAACTTATTTCACTGTATTTATGGGTAACGTCCATCCATATCTTGGATATCTCTCCAGGGAGCCTTCTCTCCACGGCCATCCAGCTCCTCTGAAGAAATATGGACTCGTCAGTACCCATCTTGGCTGTAAATCTGCAATTAAGAGAATGGTCCATTTACTTCTCTGCCATGCCAAGATGCTAATTCCTGGCAGGTTCCTTCAGCCAACAAGCCCCTTTCCCCTTTCCTGCTGCAGCCCCACAGCCTGACACCCCCATCCAGGGCAAAAAAAATCCTTTCACAAGGGAGCTGCATCTCCCCAGGCTGATTTTGAAGCCATTTTCTCTCACTTCTCAGAGCAATTGGACACATGGATGGGACAGCTCTGAGACTGGGTTATGCCTGGATGAGCTGCTCCCTGCTCCCAGCACAGCCAGTGTTTTCCTCCCTCATTCCCCTTTTCCCTTGCCCTTGCCTTGAGGTTTGATTCACTCCTGCCCTCAGGCAGAGCCATTTTCACATTGGACCTTCAGGGCTATCTTTTTTACCTGACATTATGTGATTAATTTCCTGCTGAAGAGGCAGGAATAAAACAGTGACACAACAATCTGTTTAATTTTCTTTTTCTATCTTCTTTTTCTCCCTTTTCTTTAATTGTTTCTTGGCTTATGCTAAGCCTCAAGAAACTGCTGTCTAGTAACCCTCTGCCATCTGCTGTGCTGCTGTCAAGGAGGAGCCATGCCCAGAGATGGTTTGTCTTCCTTCTTTTTCCCTTTCCCCTGTGCCAGGATTTTGTGTGCTCACAGCTCCCTTTGGGCATATTCTACCTCCAGCAATTCAAGGGCCACAAAGGTCTGGGCTGCTAAACTAATGTGCAGAAATACTAACATCAAGCTAGCCAGAGCCCAACATCATTCTATGTATATTTATATCATAGAAAATTATTTGTTGTATAGAAGTGCAGGTGTGCCTGCATGCAGTCGTGTACAAGAGCATGCAAACAACCTGAGCACGTGTTTGGGGGCAGAGAGAGGCAGAAGGAAGGGAAGGAGAAATGCAAACACTGTTGCACTGTTGCACTGTTTCAGGAACAACCCCAAATCAGAGCCCTGAGTACAGCATGGCAGGGCCGTGAGTAAACACAGATCTTGCTCACACTGAGGCAGGAGTTAAAAGCCAGCAAAGGGGCAGAAAGCTTTCTTGTCTGAAATGAGGCTTTCAAAAGCAGAATTACAGAGAAAACTCATTTGTCTGTGTAATCTGAATCCTTCAAGAAAACCACAAAGGGTTTTCATTGCATTAAGAAACACCTTCAAACCCCATTTTTCCCATTAGGTAACTACTGGGGTGCAGCAACAGTCTGGGGGTATCAGGGATGCTTTAGAAATATGCCGGAGACTTGGTCCATGTGAATGTGCCTCTGCCTTATGGAGCACAATAGGTTCCTGACCTATTTGGATGCTAGACATGAATATATAAATATTAAGTAACAGTTAAACTGCTAGATCAATTCAATATCTTGACAAAAACCTTTGACTGAGGCTTTTTCAAACCAGAAAGATTTAGGCTGTTTTCCCTTTGGGACAGTTTTATCTGAGTGCAGTGCCAAGTTTACCCCATTACAGCTCTTTGCCAAGCCGAGCTCCTGTGTATGTTGAACAAAGGAAAGTGCAAAGATTTCTTAAGGCAACAACGACAAATCTTAGTCTAATCATGTCCCTGTTACTGCTCAGCCTGAGCTGCAGGAAGTGTCTGGGGCTGAGGGCAGCACCCCAGCATCACCCCACAGGCTGGGACCATGAGCAGGGAGCAGGAGACCAATTTGCTGAAGGCAACTGGTTTTAGCAACAAGGAATGTCTGCTCTCCCTCCAGGTCTACAGGGGATCACACTGGTCCGGATGGCTGGGGAAAGAGAAGGGAAAACAGCAAAGAAGTCAACCAAATACACATAGAGAAAGTGGAGGAAAGGAGACTGTACCCCACACCAATGTGGCTGCAGGGGCTTTGAACCATCAAAGTGGGTTTTGCTGGAATGAAGAGTAGTGAACTTGGGGATGTGGATTACAGCATGCCAAAGTATTTAAGCTCTGTTTGCCACCAGTCTGTCTCAGTTGGTCCCTTGGCTCATTTTCTAACCTTAGACTTTGTCTGACACCCATAATCAGACTCACATATAGTCTGAAAACCTCACAGCTCACTGAGAGCAAACCCTGCTGCTTCCTTCCTCCTTTTAATCCTGTATTAGTATAGGAAGTGTCTCCCCAGGATCTACAAGGCTGTGACAGGTCGATTTTGTCTGGGCTTGATTTATTGGGGTGGTGGAGGAAGGATGTGGGGAGCAGGGAGGAGGAGCAGTGCAGGAGGGTTTGGTGCCTGTGCCGTGGACTGTCACAGTGTGCACCCCTGCATGGCATGAGACCTTCCCCTGGCTGAAAAACCTCCTCTTGCCCTCCCCCATCTGCTCTGGGCCAAGCTCTGGGCCTGTTCTCCAGCACAGGTTTGTGACTGGACCTGAAGAACACAGTAGGGACAGGGTGACTGTGAGCACAGGGCATTTGTGTGCCATCCTCATGCTTTGAAGACAGACTGGTATCTACTTCTTTTGGGACAGTCACTGGCAAAGTCATCTCTGCATACAGTCTTTTCTTGGCAATTTCTTTGGGATGCTATTTACAGCAAAAAGTCCCATCAACAGCTGCAACACCAACACTGCTTTTCAACAGCAATGAACTGCAGAATTTGAACCCAACACCAAGTCAAGACATATTGATGAGTTTTCCAAGACTGTGCACAACTAAATAAAATGATGGCATTACCAGATTCACTACCAGATTTTTCTGAATTGGTTACAGCGTTAAGGTCCCTGTTAAAAGATTCTTGTGAACTGAAATTCATGGAATATGTATGTTTTCATGGATGTCTTCTATATTCCAAATCCAAGAATGCACCAGAACTTGGATCAAACTGAGATACTTCTAACTATAATAAGAGACAACTTGTATCTGAAATACCCTTAATAAATCACCCAGGGTGACAGAAGGGGCATCTCCCTTGTACAGCAATTCAGAGAGATTAAATGACTTGCCCAAGGTCACATAGGAAGCCAAAGCCAGAGCCAAGATTTGAATCCAGTTCCCCAGCAAGTGCCTTAGTCTTTAAGTCTACCCTTTCCTCTTCAACATAGAGTGAGAAAAAATATTACAGAAATCTCAAGTTCAAACTATTTGCTACTTGGAGAGCAGCCCATGTCCTGGCTCTTTTATCAGTTTGTGTGGAAAGACTCCAAGACATTACTTATATTGACTCAATATTAAATGGCAATAACCACCACAACAGATTTACTGTCTGGCAATGTCTTCCTGTCTGCCACGGTAACAGTAATGATAAGTTTTTCCTCATTGAAAGATTTAGGTACTTAGTCCCTCTAGCAAATTTTTGAATTTTCCTGTTCTTGGGAAGATCAAATCCTTACCCACGGTGTTTTATCAGGGAGAGATCACACCTGGTGCTATTCTACTGCAGGAGGCAGGTTTTGCCCGGGAGTGATTCTGTTTGAAGGCGCCCTTTGACTTTCATGCTGTCAGTGCCACGTGGCAGCAGCCCATGGGCAGGCTGGGGATGCTCTGGGAGGACACAGTCAGCCAACATCTGCTGTTTCCTGGGAAAGGTTCAGCTCCAGTGCTGAAAGAAGTGCCTGACAGTCACTGTTAGAGGCAATGAGGGGCTCTGACATCACGGTGCTGGCTGAAAACCAGCAGGACATGCAACAAGAAAAAAACCTTAACTGTGGACCTACTATAAAGCAATACATTTTCTCTTCCTGTTACCTTGAGGGAGGGTCCAAAATGAAAAAAAAACCTCAGGAACCTGGGTTCAGGCATTCATTCATTGCACCAAGACAGGACTTTAAAGCTGCTATATGTCAGAAACCTGCCTTATCCCTTGGGTTCAGGGCTGAAGGAGCGCTGCCCCATCCCAGACTTCAGAGACAGGGTTTTGAGCCCTGGGACTGCCACTGGGCAGGAAGATGGATCTTATTCCCACGGAAATCCTGCATCTACTGAATTTGTAGATTATTGGATAACAATTTCAGCAGGACCAGGCTTCTAAGTTACGTTTGCTCATTAATTTCTCTTGCCTTTGTTTGCCCAAGTAGGGTGCAGGTGACTGAAGTGATGAACCCAGTTTAGCTGCTCTTCAGTTTTGAACAGCAATTTGCTCTTGTCTGTTGTTACCAAAGCACACAAACACTCATCCAGCCTGCTGCAAACATCAAAAACAGCCTAAGGAGCTCTGGTGCTCCCATTTGCCTTACAGAAAAACAGCAGGAGGCAAGAAGAAAAAGCATTAAGGCAGCCCTTGTTTGTGCTGGCTCCATGCGTGCTGCGCTGGTGCGAGGGACCTCTTCACTGCTGAGCCATATGCTGGAGGGAAGAGAGGGAAATGCGAGATGAATGATTTCTCTGACACCTCCCACATTCACTCGGGCTCTGCGGATCTCACCTCGCTCACCACTGCTGTTGCTCTCTCATTAGGAGCAATCACCAGGCTGTTCATATCCCAGGGGAGCACGGTGGCCTCTGCTCTGCAGCATCAGGCTCTCCACTCGCTGGGCTGCTCTTCTACCACTCACCTCCCTTTAAATCTTCATCTATATTTATTTTTTGCCACACACATCAAAGGGGAAAAGGGAGAGAAAAGTCAACAATTAATCTCAAGATTGGTGCTGAAGTTCTGCTTTTCCATGGCAAATGTCAGAATCTGTATCCACCTCTTCAAGAGATGAAATAAGGCTAATGAGCTTGCAGTGCAGGAGATGTCGTTCTGTGCCTGACCCTGGAGGGACAGGGAAACAGGCAGTAGAGGAAATATTATAACTAAACACTTATTTGCAGAATGTCTCTGTTCTCTAACTAGTCTTTGATAACGGGGTGTCTCGTTTTTCTGTGCTGAGCAAGCACAGCACTGGTTCAGGATGATGCTTAAGTTTGTGTTTAAAATTTGGCTGTTTTTGCAGGAGTTCAAGTACATGCAGAAGCACCATCCTGAATAACAACACACTGCAAGGGGTGGGGTAGGAGAAAGAGAAGCACCTATGTTACGTGAGTCAGAATCTCATTAAAGAGAATCCCTGTCCAGGCTTTTCCTTAGTTGACCTCGATTACCCCATTTGGTACCCAAATGCCACCCACTAAATCTATCTGGTTTTGAGCCTGTGATGAACACCTGTGAGCTTGCACAGAGAGAGGCTTTCCAAAGCAAGCAGGAGGGGTGCATGGGCTCAGTGATCCCAACCCAGGCACACAGAGGACACACTCCCAGCGTGTCCAGCCTCAGGATATTTTTTGCCTGCATAGGACCACAAGGCAACTTTCCCTCCTGTTGCATGTTGCATATGTATAATGCTACCCAGACTAGTAACTCTGGGGGGTTTACCCTGCAGCACACAATGCACCAGGCTGTGAGAAGAACCCCAAGATACCCCTCCGTGGTGGCAGCAGTGAGGTGGGCACCACCACAGTCCTGTGCCTGGGAAGTGAGTAAATATTTGTACAGTATTTTGAAGAGGTGAGGTAGGACTGAATTATTCATTCCAATTAGATACTTTGCAAATGTTTCCCTTTTCATCTCATCTTAGTTCATTTCTGAATGAGTCTGAATTTCATTTGATGCATTTCTTATAATTGACCAGATGCTGTTTGGGCACACAGTTTCCAAACAGCCCGGGCTGTCTCACAGGCAGCACTGTCTGACTCTATTTCCTCCCCCCGCCCCCGCTGTTCTTGATTATTATTCCAGCTATATGGCTGGCCATATGTATTCTTTCTGCTTCCTAATTACTCTGAATTTTTTCCAGGGGAAAACTGAACCAGCACATTCCCGTTTGATTGAATTTTTTTGATAAAAGATCTGAGAATTATTCTAGGTAGGCAAAAGAGATCCATTCACCCAAGGAGCTGTGAGGAATGAACAGCAAGGGGCCAAAACCAGACCGGGCTGCTTTACTGGGCAGGCTATTCTCTCTCGTCTCCTCTTCTTGTCCTCTATTCTTGATTTTCTCATGTTCAGTCTTGTAAAAGTGAGATCATCATCAAGCTCTGTGTGGAAGATCCTGGGGTTTCCACACAGTTTTGGATTTGCAGTGAAGTTTGTTGGGGATGCTGGTGAGGAACGTGCATCAGCCACTGCCAGGCAGGGTCAGGCGAGGCCAGGCAGGGCTGGCATCAGCTGCAGTGTCCTTGCTGCAGAGTTTCACCTCCTTAATAAGCAGCAGCACTTCAGTTCCACCAGCGCTGAGTGACGCTGCTGGATTCCACTCGGGGTCCCTGCTGTAGGTGTTCTGAAGCTTTGATGGGAATTTGCTATTAATCTACAATGAGGGCAAGTTTCTGCTTGATGTTAATGATGCCAACGTTGCAGGCACTTGCTTGGGACTAGAGAACTTTTAACTGCTGACTGTGTCTATTCTTAGTTTCCTCTTCCAGCAGTAGAAAATAACGATCCATCAACTCCAGTGGAGCACTGCTGATTTACACCTGCTGAGCATCCAGCCTAAGGTGTTTCGTTTATTCCACCATTAAAAAAAAAATCATAGAATCATTCCAGTTTAGATTATGAAAATATGTTTTTTCTGATGGAGCATCTGGGCAGCACATTTAGCAGAGTTTCTCCTCTCCTGCACAGTACCAAGTGCTGGCATTATTTTGTATCCTGTGATGATTTTTAAAAATGTATTCAGCTTTTGCCTTCTATTATCTTGGATCATTAGCCAGCATCCTGTTATGCAATGTGATCAGTGAAGCTTGGTGCAGTATCTCACAATGTGATATCATTTCTCAAACAGAGCATGCAGTAGGGAAGAAATTAATTTCTCAAAGCTGCGGCATCATTACTGACACAGGGAAATCAGATGGCTTCCCTAGTTGTTTTAAAGGGTTTAAATGCTCAGGCAGAACACTGAACTGAGAACATTGGAGAGTTATTTAATGGATCCATTTCCAGAACAAGAGGGCTATTTTCTTCTAGGACATGATTACATCAGTGAATGAAACTTTGCTGTGCTCTCCCAGGTTTCCCTTTCATTTGGAGCTGTCAGAGCAAACTCCAGTTTGTGGACGTACCCCAGAGACGAGGGAGATGCCGGCACAGGGAGGAGCAGGTCTCCATCCACAGGTTCTCTCATAACCTCCTGCCAAGTAACAATTTAATGAATGCCTCCAGGGCAGCACCACGGTCCCTGGGCAGGGTGCAGGCTGGGGATCTGATCAGCTATGGATTCATCAGACAAGTCAGTGTGCTGCATTCATGGCACAGGGTCCCAGAGCATCTCTGCACAGCACAGAGAAGACATGTGGGGTGCAGCCCTCCAGCCTGCCTGTTCTGCAGGACATAACACTCTGCAGTCCAAAACAGTCTTTGCCCCAGGGGAGGATGAAAACAGTTGTGTAATTTTCTCCTGAATGGATGATAAACTGACCCTCCCCAGATAAGCCTCTAGGAACAGAAGAAAATTGTCACACTTTTCTGTTCAAATGCCTGGACCCCTTTTGTACATCCACGTTTTAGAAGTATGAATCACTCATGCAGAGGCATTCGTGCAGATAAAGTGCTGTGCAACACTTTGAAAAATTACCTCCAGAAATATGGTTCAAATGATGCAAATCCAAGGGATGTGATATGGTGTTGAGAACTCATTAAAATCTTTGCTTCAAGAAGTTTCCTTAAAAATTGTTGTCTGTGCTGGAACCAGGCGCAGAGTCTGAGCCTGGAAGCAAAATTAGTTTGTTTCTGCCTTGGGAGTGGAGTAGCCAAAGTTCATTTCAGAAACTGCCTTGCACTTTTCCATCCCTAAGTTGTTATGCACAAATAAACAAAGTAAATAAGATGTTTGTCCTTGCCCACCAGCCCAAAAGGTGTGAGAGGACATCAACGTTTCTGCTCAAGCTGTGACCTGCTGTGCGTGCCAGCAGCTGGTGGAATTGTCTCTCAGGGGTGAAGAGGACCTCCCCATCTGCTTTGCGTTTATTAGCCTTGACTTGAAAAAACAGACACATTTTGCAGCAGTGCAGCTGGAAAACTTTTTTTTTGCTGGGAGACATGTCAAGCAGGAATCCAGATAAGCACCCCAATGTCATAACAGCCTCAAAACCTGAGAACAGAATGAAGTCACTGACCCAGCCCAGGGCAGGTGTTCCTCAACCCCTACATGCCAAAGCAGAGACCACCAGCTCCCACCTGTGAGGTAACCACAGCAAATGCCTCTTCTTCATCCAGCCAGAATCACCAGAGTCTGCTCTCTGCTGTAGAAGCAGAAAAGTCACAGGATTTCTGAGGATCACTCATGGCAGAAGATGCAAATGACCCCTAAGGCTCCCCATGTCAGTGCTGGGCTGAGCCTGGGTGACCTGGTGCTGGGGGCACCCTTTGCTCAGACAGCCTGGGCTCCAGATCACACACAGCCAGCAGAGTCACCCAGGCAGCAGAGCTCTGCTGCTGCCCATGGCTCCAGCACACACATCCTCCAGAGGCCCAAGGCAGCTGCTCTACAACCACCCCACCCTCGAACTCGGTTAGTCCTTGAAACTTTCTCCAAGGGGCTCTGGAAACTATTTGCTCCCCTTATTTGTTCCCTGCTCCTTTAGGAATACAGCATGTGCTTGCACTGGGCAGCCCTGCACACTGAACACCAGCTTCTGCAAAGAGTTCTGCCTTTCTAATGCACATCTTAGGGATGCAAATTTTTGCAAATGAGCAATGTTCTCTAACATTATGGATACAGTTTATTTTTGTGGAGATCAGAGAATCTGGCAATGTTACACAGTGATGACATTATTCCAACTCTGAAAATTCAAAAACTCATTGAAATACTGTCAGTTGTGTATATAGTTTTTCTGCTGCCAGTTGGTGAGAGGAAGGGCACAAATTACAGGCACATTCCAAATGTTTGTCTTTTCCCTGCACTTTTTCAAAGGGAAGAAATATGTATCAAAGAGAAGCAGGAGATTTTCCTTTTTTCTTCTAATATTCAAGGCCAGCTATACCTTCAGCTTCTTTAAGAAGAATTTGCAATGAAAGCAAAGCACAAATTGCAGATATACCAAACTTTTTGCCATTCTTCCTCTCTCTCCCTGCAAATATTGGGCAAACTTTACAAATGGTAGAGTTACCAGGTGTCTAAGCAATATAACATTGCTACTTTATTCTCCTTGTTGCCCAAAGCTGTGTTTGATGGACACATAACTCAGTGCTAGAAGGAGAGTGGTACTGCCTGGGTCTTTAACTCATTTTTCTATAAAACTGAACCCATTTCTATTATACTGTATAAAACCCCTGGCAGCAGAGAGCAGCAGGGAAGGCAGGTATTCATCCTGCAGGTTTACAACAGAAGAAACAAGGATGGGAAGTTTAAATGATGTGCCCAAGGCTACACAGCATGGGAGTGCCAAATTGTAGGTGGAAACTGGCAGCCCGTGGTCCCCTCCCTTCACTTAATGCTCCTGCCTAGTTGAAAGAGGCATTGCTTCCCCAGGCCAGGAAGGCTGGCACTTCCTTGCCTGCAGCCTCTGTTAGAAATACTAATTTAAATTTCAGTTATTCAGTTTATGAAGTGAAACACTAAAGGGAATGTTTGCAAGAGGTTTCCTGAAGCAGGCATGCAAAGCAACAGACTTTACACTGGCATTTTTCATGTCTGCATGAAGGACCCAGGGAGTGGCCCAATGAAGGATGGTAATTCATTTCCATTCCTTTTACTGTATTTTTGCCTGTTTACCCATAAAGCTGTTCTTTGTTTAACATAAAAAATAGAAACACTTAGGATGACAGCCTCAGATATGAGAGATTGATGAGCTGATGGGGAGGCGGCTGAACATGCACTCCTTCATTACCAGGGAGTAACTCACTGAGGAACTTGCATCTCTTCTGCTTCTAATTAAGGAAGGTTTGCAGTTTGTGAAGGGTTTTGGAGTACATTGTTCTTTCTTGTTTGTATACACATCAAGCCCATTTCTGCCCTGTGGGTAGTTCAGTCTGGTTTTGCAGTAGTTGGAAAAGTTCAACAAAACACATTGAAAATATATCCTTTTTTTGATGCTGTGCTACACTTTGTTTATATGCAGACTGCACAAATGAAATGCTTGTCAAGTCTCTGGAATTCATGACAAAATTCCTGTGACATGAAGCGATCTGGAACTTTTGCTTCACCCATAGCCAGTGTTACCCAGTTTCTCTCTGACAACTTTGTTCCCTTGCTGTGGAGCTTGTGAACAATATTGCTCTAGGAAAGAGTGAAGGAGTGAGCCAAGAGCCTTATTTCTGTGTTCAGCAGATGGCCAAAGAAATAACCTCTGCCAGAAGGATGCACTAGAACACCTTTGAAAACCAGGGCCTGTGCATCCCATCTTCTGACTTCATGAGCTTATTAAGTTTTTAAAACCAATTCTGTAATTCCCTTTAATTCCAATAACCTTTGCATGGGTTGTTGACACTTCTATTGAAACTGCCAGATGCTGTTAACAGGAGTTGCCAGTCAGTTTTACATGTGCAGGTGCTGCTGTTGTGAGAGGCTTTGTGCAATTAATTCAGCTGTCACAGAGACTTTGGAAGCCTGTTGTTGATCAGATTGTATCTGTCTATTTTAGGGCTGATCGAGAATCCTCCCCAACCAAAGGTAATCTCTAGATGGACCACTTAGGTATTAAATCCCAGTCCACCTCCAAGCACAGGGACTGCTCCCCCAAGCAGTGGCCAGAACAACCAGGTTGAGGGAAGGATAGCACCTGCTCCAGGGACTGGAGGAATTTTCTTTCTTAGTCAGAAGCTCTGGTAAAACTGTCCCAGGGCAGTAACATTCAGCCTGACTTGGGTGTTATTCAAAGTTTACAACATCCAACATGAAACCTCTGCAGATCCCACCTGAAGAGTGGCATCCAGGTGTGCAAAGATGCCACTGCATACACCTACCTGGGCAGTCAGGTTGCAAAATCTCAGCATCTACCCTGTGCCAAGTGCCCAAGACCTTTCTGCAGTACATCTTCAGAGCCAATTTGACTCGCCTGAAGTTTCTGCTGCTTTGTGTCCCTTTGCTTCAGAAACAGATTGTGAGCCCAGACCCTGTTTAGCTCTGCCAAACCCCCTGGTCCAACTGCCTGAATCCAAGTAATGTGCAGCTCCATGGTAGTTTTAAATGGAGATTATTGACCAAATGCTTTTGCATCCTGATAAATTCCCAGAGTGATCCATGAGGGAAATCAATATCAATAAGCACTAAGGACCAGCCCAGCACTTCCCATCGTGGGACAATACCAGATTAAAGCCAAGTTATTATTATCATCACTGTCTCTGGAGTTAAGCCTTGCTCCACTTTTTAAAGCCTTAGATAATTAGGTGGGAAGATAAAAATATGTAATGGGAAAGAGAGACTGTGGATCTTAAGCAAACACCTAGCTGGAATGGGAAAGGTGGTTCCAAAAGTCCATCACTGACCTTGAATTACTCTCTGCTGCTCAGTGTGGGGCTGACTCATCCTCACCGTGGGTTCCCTTAGGAACATCATCTGCTCCTTGCAGTCCATCAGGGGCCAAGTTTCCCCTGAGAGCCCTGGATGCAATGGCACTGGTTGTCAGCAGAGCTGAAAGCATGGAGGGCTGACCACCTTAAGCACCTTGCCTTTATTAATCTCCTGTCATTAATTGCAAAGGAATTTCTTCTGCTGTAATACACTTATCCAATACTATCAACTCTCCAGACATGAACTGTTTCAGAGCAAAGAAAACTCAGGGGTCTCATGGTTGTCATGAGAATGCACTTCTAAAGTGGATTAATATATTAACCCTTCCACAGCCCATCTTTCAAACATGTGTCACCTGGAATTTTGCACTGAGGGCACTGCTCTTTTAGCTCTGCAGTGCAACATGAGTGCAAAATAGAACAGTCTGGGGAAACAAGTCATAGTGAGTGGGGCAGACAAGAAAGGGGCCCTGTAAGATTACAGGCTCCTCATGTATTTGAAGAATTAGAAGTATTCTTCCTTTGTCTTAGCAGACCATGCTCAGACCTGGGCTCCAAGTTTGTTCTCAGTACCAACCTACACCATGACCTTGGATTAAACACTTTCCTGTGCCTCCACTTCTTCCATTTGATGATGGTGGGGATGATACAGATCTCCCTCATTAAGTCCCCCATAAATGTCAAGCATCTTTACATTATTTTCTGAAACCAACATCCTCTTGGATTTTGACCTGGCTGTGAGCCAGTTCTCAGTGGTCCCACACCAGTTCTGACCAGGTGAGGATCCATCCCCGCTGGTGCCTCCAGTGGGCAGCTCCTCCCAGTGCCCTCCAGGGAGGGTGATGCTGAGCAGAAGTGACAGGTGGGTGGGAGCTGGTGCCCCTGTGCTGCAGTCAGGGGTGGTTTGTGTATCTCTCTCCTCCTCTTAAAAATTACAGAATACTGTGAAACAAAGTAGGATTTCTCACCTAAAGTCTGTACTTCACCAAAGAGTGTTTAGACAGCTGATAGAAGAGCGGTGAGTCCTCCTACCCTGCAACCTGAGATTTACCAGCATAACTTAAATGACGACATTTATTCCTCAATGAAACATGAGAAAACCATGAGCAATGAAACTCTGGAATAACATTTAGTCAGGCACAGCATGAGTAAGGCAGCAAAGCAGCAGAATCAGCATATTTTCCTTTGTTTCTCTTACAAACTCTCATGTCAACAGTCTCAGCAGTTGTTCTTTGGAGGGCATTTATACTGTTGCACATTGAATTACACTGTTATTTATTCTTTCCTGGCTTTGTGAGAGGAAAGCAGAACAGCAGACAAAGGCTTCTGGAATTAACACATCCAAGAGAGCAATTCAGGGAGTGAATATTAAAGCAGGTGAGCTATGCAACACATCATCTCCCTGAAGCTGTAGGTTTTTCCATTGAAGTAACTGTGCTGCTGCCTGCATGGAACTCATCCACTGACAATAATGTGATGCTGGTGGCAGGTTAATTTGATGAATGCTAAAGCAAAACTGATGGTCTCCCTGTCTGTCTGCACTGTGAAATTAAGAACAGTCAGCTTTATGAACACTCATCACTGACTGTGCTGGCACAGACCTACCACACACAGCCACAGTGGAAGCTTTCAGCTTGCATTCCCATCACTTATCCTATCAGATATGGCATCCACCTACATCATTAATTAAGTTATGTTTATAGATGTATGGCCTCCAGCACTGGCTTTCACATAAGCACAGCAAAATTTGGAGGCTTCTCTCCTAGAAATTTTTCTTCTGAGTATTTTCTACACCCACCCAATACAGACCATACTGGATTTGTCAGCTGCTGACCCAGTATTCTCGTGTGGGCCAGTACTGTCCAGCCTGTCTCTATTTGGCTGACATAGTAGGCAACTTCTTTATCTCTCCCAGCAAAGCTTCGGTGGCTGCCACCACCCAGCCAAGCACTGCTCCTCCTGGGCACAACAGCATGGGAAGCACCATCTCCCACAGCAGCCCCTCCCTCGTGCTGCAGGATGTGTGGAGCCACTGAGTCACTGAGTTCACTGTGATTTTGTATAAGCCCCTTGTATCCCCCATTCCCTTCTCTCTCAAAGGGGAGATCCAGCCTCTCCCCACAAAGCAGCAGTTCGTTAGCCTCAATTGTTTTGCACCACTCATTTTTCCCTTTTGATGGACTCTTTGGACACAGGTACACAGTGAAGCCCAGTGGCCAGAAAACCACCATTACTTCAGTCTCAAATCAGTATCCCTGGCAGGCTGGTGTCCAGCCTGACCACAGACATTCACGACCTACAGCAGTGACAACATCCGCATGAGTGGGCTGTCAGTTTAAAGAGAAATTTGCAAAGCCTTACAGGTTTGCAGCACCCTGCTGACCTCAAAGTGCTCCTCTCTTCCCCTCAGATCTGTGACTAACACAGATCTACCCACAAAGTGCCATTCTTCAGGTGAAATAAGATCCGGATGAGAAGCAGTTGGCTCCAAATCAACTGAGAGAAGAGAGACAGCCGTTGGTGAGCAGCTGGGACCATGGCACAGTAATGGAAAAAACCCAGTTACCTCACCCTGTGCTCACAGCATCTCCCTTGTTCAGAAAGATGGATGGTCTTGGGGTCATGGAAGCCTCATCTGCTATGGTAACAGCCATTGCCAAAAACAAGTGCTGATTGCTAAGTGAATTTCCACAGGCTCCTTTTTGTGCCAGCTCCCTGAAAATACCTCACACATTCGTGGATGGGAGTGCTCAGTGAGTATGGAATTTGGGCTGTCTGTACTGTGGGGTGCATCATTATCCTGCCACCCACACCTCAGATATCAGGTTGTGGAGGGAAATTACCATCTCCCCCCTACCTGGTAACTGTTCTCCACGCCAGAAGCAGAGGTTTAGCAACAGATGGTACAGCTGCCCCAGAATGCTGGGGGAATGTGTGCTGGGCCACCTGCTGGCTCTGCCCTCCCAGGAGGAGATTGAGATGTTAAGGCTACATCTCTGGTTGCTCCTGAAGCAGTCCAATGGGTTCCTCTATTTGTTGTCCACCTAGAAGCCATTTGTCCATGGTAAGACTGAAAGATGTTTTATAGCTTTGATACCATCATCAATCTCAGGTTTATTGGCCAGGAAAAGCACATGAACTGCCCATAGGACTGGGTTTCAGTTAGGGCTAGGGCTAGGGCT
>VZRZ01002837.1:1378509-1424018 GCA_013398175.1 Climacteris rufus | reverse complement strand
AAAAAAAAAAAAAAAAAAGGAAATTTCAGAAAGCTCAAAGAGCAGGGTTTAAATCAGTTGGAGGAATCAGAGCTCCCAAGAATAATAAGGGACAAAGAGAAACATTCAAACATTATTGAAAGAGGACTAGAAAAGCAATGGAAAGGAAGAAGTTAACAAGATATTCATTATACCATGAATATTCATTATATTCATAAATATTCATTAAGGGAAAAAATACATACATAGAAGCAAACAGCAACTTGTTAGTATACTCTTCCACTGTTTAGTTTTCACTCTAGAATTGTTAGAGATTCTGAGAGATCCCTGCCATTTTCTGATTCTTTCTAAACCCTGAGTTTTTATCTCTTGCTTTTCTAGAGTCCTTCAGACAATCTCCTCTTCTGTTAGTATTTATATCATTTAGAAATGATGTATGGAAAGAGTATAGAAAATTAGTGGTTCTTTTATGTCTGTCAGACTCTGATGACTGACATTAATATTTTCTTAATCTTGTGATGAGTGATATGAAAGAAGTCACCGATCCAAACCAATTCATGTACCTTGGCGTGCAAAAGCATTTTCTGTGTTCAGCTCTCCAAATAGAGTAGGCCAGACACTGCTGCTATATGTGGGAATCTAAGAAAAAGTTATTTCATTAGATGCTTATAATTGTCTTTCCAATGTTTCTGATTTGTAAGAATTAAGTCTACTATGTAGGAAAAGAGATACCTGTAGCCCAGGTTTTAATAACAATCCACTACTTCTGTTAAATTATGTAAGATCTGTTAATACATCACACTTGCAAATGTTAAAAATAATTTTTTTGGCTCTTTGAATTCTTTTTCAACCACCTCCATGGACCTATACAATATAAATAAACTTAATCAATAAACTCAGAGGACTAATTAGCTGAAGATAACTCAAGGATATTTTTGAAGTAGAATTATATAATTATTATGTGTTTACTACAGCAATATCCCATGACTGTTATTAAAGGATGTATAAACCACTTTAAATAAACAATCTTTCTGGCAATTACATACACTAACATCTAATCCTATAATGCTATTCAACTAAATATCATGTTCTGTTTAAAACAATGACATAGAGGTCCAGAATGCCATCATGTCTTCATGCTCCTTTCTGGAAAATGTTGTCAAAATATATAATCACTAATACATTTATAATATATTTGGAAATCCTATATCTAACCAAGAACACAAATTTTTTGTAGTACACTTGAATTTATGGCACCAAATTTTGGATATCTTTATTAAACCTAGTTCTATCTCTTTTTGTATTTAAATTCCAGTCAAGAGTGATTGCAATTTTCCCTAAGTAAAAATAAATTCGGACCATGAGAGTTCCTTCATATACTTGCCATAGCATTTTTTCTTTGTCCCACAGTACATTTAAATGTCTTATCTAAGCATATGAAACTATTCTAGCACAGAGCATACATAGTTTCAGGGTTTATAATGCAGGGGTAACATGGGAAGGAAGACCCTGATTCTAAAACAACAACATTTACATAAATGTAGTTTTCACACTGAAAGAAAAAAATAAGACTGAAATTCCAAAATGCTGGTAGCATTTTTGTGCTTCAGTGTTTAGAGGGTCAGAGTTATTCCCTGTGCATTAAATTAGGGCATGGCCAGAGAAATTATTCTGGCTGCAGCAGCTCTGAGTTAAACCGGAAGCTACCTTCCCCTCAATGCTGCAGATTTAGCTATTCATCTGCTCACTAAAACCCACTCTCCAGTGCATGGGTTGAAAACTCGCTTTTCATCATCAGTTTTCACAGATTTGTTGGTGCTGTTTGTGCTGTTCCCACGTCTGGGTTGTCATCTCACCTGTCCACACCAAAAGCAACACACCTTGCCCTGCATTGCAACAATGCACAGGGTCATGAAACAGCTCCAACACTGATCAGCACAATGCTCTTGGGTCTCTGGTAATTCAGATCACTGTTGAATGCTGCATGGCCTGGGGTTGGTGATTTTGAGACAAAAAGAGGCTTTTCATTCCTTTTCATCTAATGACATGTGAAGAATAACTTAGATATTCTTCTAAAACAGCGTTCTTAATAATGAATTTTATTAAACTGGGTCGTCTTACAACCTTTCTTGAAGGAAATGGTATCTTGTGGATAGACAGCAACAATTTGGGACAAAGTAGAGCTATATTCAGATCTTAAAAAATTACTATCCAGAGCACAGGAAAAGAATAGCAGGTGCTTTTAGTTATAAGAAAGGATTAAGCCAAGTGCACACTGAAGCAAGAAGTGTTCTGATTTCAGGGACAGATCAGATTGCCAGATGTAGTACGTAAGTGAGATGAAAAAGGAAAAGTAAGGAATGAAAAATTTCAGTAGTTTTCTTAATGCTGGGATACAGAAAGCAGAGAAAGAATGCCAAAACAGTATAATGGTAAGGACAGTCCTCAGTAATACAGGAGAGCAGAGGTAGATGTCATTTCCCTTTGCTGTATTGAAAGGCCACTACTGTGGCCTTAGATTAGTTGTTTGATTTCTTTTTGCTACATTTTTTTGTAGGAAGAAAAATCTCTTTTCAGGACTGTGAGGGTAAATAAGCTAAAGACTACAAAGAAGAGAGATACCCACAAGAGAAAAAAAATGGATCCATCAGCAGAGCTTGAAGTGAAATCCAACCTGCAGGTATCTATTTCCAAGCCAGATTTAGCAGTGCAGCTGAGTCTAGTTGGGTAATATGGATTTGAAATACATCAGAAGCTAAATTTTGTTCAAAAGATGAGAGGTAATACTGCAGTGAGACACAGACATAAAAATTTATCAGAAACTATGTTTTCATTATTCAAGATTCCTTATTTGAGAGACGAGTTGAAGAAAGAATATTTAGAGGAAACATTGCACTGTATTTCAAAATAAGCATCTAGATTGTGTAATTCATTAATATATTATCTATCACTAAACCACACACATAACAAGTTGAACTTTTCTGTATATAATAGAAAAAGCCTCTTTCATGAAGATAAATAAGTCACTGTGTTGTTTGAAAAATGATTAGTAGACGCAGATATTAGAGATTCTCCTGACTTTCTTGTGAGAAGCCAGAGGGTCTTTATTTCATTGTTATGGAAGCTCCCATGAGATGCTCTTTGTAATCAGCATATTCACAGTCCCTTTGGGATAACATTTATTAGTAGAAGAAGTTTTGCAGCATTTGAAATCAGAAATAAAAAATTTATTACAGGGTTTATGAGTAGAACATGAATCTCTAGTGAATACAAGTACATAGAGAAGTGAATTTATAATAAACTGTTTAAAGCAGTACTCTTTTGAATACTTAACACACTCTGCTAAGTCTTGTAAGTAAACTTTTTGCATTAGATTCCAAAGTGAAGGGATCAAGCTGACCTCAAAGACCTAACCTCCCACTATATCTGTGAAACAGGCTTTGACTAAGCAAAGAATTTCAGCATGAATTCAACTATTTTAAAGTCTTTGTTGAGCTATAGTGAGAACAGCAAAAGGCAGAATCCTGTTTTATTGAACAAGGTGATAAGTAATCATTTTATCTGTTTATTTTTGACATTTTTGAAGAAAGAAGTGCTGATAACCAGTTTTGATGGTAAGGTTTTGTTTTCAGACTATTTGAAATACGTCTTATGACTCTTCTTTTGTAAATACTTAATTACTGATGAATATACTGAAGAATATATGAGTACCTTTTACAGATCAATAAAACTGTGTCTCTAAATGGGTATAAGAAATTAGTTGTTCAAGCATATCTGAAGGATGAAGATGTAAATCCACATACGGAGTTAAAATGTGACAGTACAAAAAAAGACTGCTGCTCTCTTTAAGCATTACAACTGATTCTATAAAGAATTTCTATTTTTTCCTGGCAATATTAAATGGAAGAAATGTGTTAATGGGAAAGGCAGAAAATAATCTCCAAGATGTCCCTGCCACTTACAGATGACAATATTGTCAGAAGAACCTGGAAAAATATAAATGAATAAATTATATAATCAACATAATTTTAATGTTTTAAATGGTATATAATTTTATATTACATAATTATATTAATAACAAGTTTAATAAAATAATTTTAAATTTTGTATTTCTTTTCAGAAGTATTACGTTTACAATGGCCACCATCTTAATTTTCTCGGTGTTTCTCAGCTCCGTATATGGCGTATCTAAGAAAAATTTCTGCCTTTATGGAAATGAATAGCACAACGCTAATTCCTGGCAGTGGAGACAGGATTTTGCCCTGGATGAAAAACTGCACCCCAGGCAGGCTTAAGTCCTGTCCCTGGGACAAGAAAATAGGGAAAATATTTCTGAGGCTCACAATAAGACTCTGAAGGATATGGTTAATGCCTCATGAGCACATGACCCCATGCTTCTTCCTTCATATACATCCAGCCAGCTACACTGTTAAAAGGAAAATTCAGGATATATGGAGCCAGATGTGCTGATGACATGACCTAGCAGCTGCTTTGGAGTCTGAACTGCCATACCAAGTAAAATCTGTCCCATGGAGGTTAGCACAACTGACCTGTGCATGTATGTGTCTCACAGTTCTCAATGGTGAAGCCACCAAAGGAAGCTGACGTAGCAGCAAGAGTCAAACCCAAAAGAGAACATGGTGCATATTCTCAGTCTTCTCTTAAATTTCTGATTCCTTCCCTCTGAATGGGACAATAAAAATTATTAAATTAAACAGCAGCATGGATAGGAAATGCAGAAGAAAAGCGCAACACAGAAGGTTTTAAATAATTTTAATATATTCAATTTGAGTTACTCAGATGTGGCTGAAACAAGAAAAGTGCTAAAATTACAGAGCTAGAAAAAGTAGATAGGCACTGTGCATACATTACCAAAGAAAATATTACCCCAGCCACTACATGTTCACTACATTCATTGAAAGTAAAGACTGCCTCACCTCACAGTATTACCATAAAGCACTAGGCATCTATTTTAACAGTGATGGGTTTAGTTTTGAATTGAGATAATTTCAGTTCTGTTGAGGGTGAAACTTAAAAATGTTGGCAAATGAACTGTTTCAGTGAAAGAACTCATAAGTTCTTTTGCTATACATACCTCTTTATTGCAAACACCTCTGGGAGATTTCTGTAATTCTTTCTGGTCAGATGGCAAATACCATAAAATCAGCCACTCAGTGTTTTTCTGGCCTGACTGGCTTGTGGTCCCAGAGAGGTCTCAAAAGAGCAAAATGAATAAACAAGCTGACTGAAATTTTTAGATGTCAGGGAAGATTTCCACGACATTAATTTAGAAGACATATTTGGTGTATGGAGGGTTGCTATTTTGGCTCCAATATTTACTAGTAGTGGAAAGGAGAACTTATGGCATTTTGGAGTCTTAAGGCTGGTTCTGAATGTTTTGGAAAGCCATTACGGGGTCTTGTACATCACTTGCATGAGTTTCTGACTTTTTTCACAGGCATCTTTAGAACTAAAACTTTCCTTCTAGAAAAAAAACCCCACCCCCATTGCAGGAGGGTTGGAAAGAGATTATTTTTAAGGTCCCTTCCAACCCAAACCGTTCTATGAGTCTATAATAAGTAATTTTGGGACAGTCCCTCAATTTAAGTGGATAGCTGCTTCTATGCTTCCAGGCTTCTCTGAACAGTAGCCAAAATCTATATTTGGATTCATTCTTCAATTGTTTCCTCTCTCTTCTGTAATCCACAGTTTAGCCTCTGCTGTGCTGGTTTATATTTATTCTGCAGAATGACTAAACATTCTAATTCTAAAAGAAATCTCCCCATTCTCAACCAAACTGTCTGCCAGAGAGGTAAGTCATGAAATAATATACCTTTGCACAGAAGCCAAACATGTGGCAACCACCTGAGAAAGGAGGCTATGAAAGCATAAACATGTCCTGCTACTGCAACAAGAGCTTTAAAATATTATGGTTGCCTTCTGGCCTGTAAAAATAATGCAAGTTTGAGCCATACCCTACAGTAAATAGTTTGTCCTTTCCCCATGAAAATTTTATAACTTTCCTCTGTTTATGACTTCAAAGATCCCATTTGCTTACCTTCCCAGTTTTTTTCATACACTATAATTTGTAGAATAAAATGAGATTTTTTGTGTTTAATGTGGTTAATAATGCCCTGCTAAAAAAAAAGACAATATCTATACTTTTAATGCAAGATTCATGTTTTCAAAGCAATATGGATGAATGTTCACTTTCAGTTGATTTCAGTGTTATTAAGGATTGTATATTACATTAGCATTTCTCTCTATAAGTATCCTGTTACCCAAATAAATTCCTGGTACTGAGACTGTAACCTGCTTCAAAAATAGGGGTCATTCCCTAAATCTTGTGATACCTCTCAAGTAAATGTAACAAAGAGCTTTTGTGGTTAATGTTATGTATATGAAGAAAAGTATTACCACATTGCTGTTATGTTATACTGTTATAGCCACATTACTGTTATAGCCGTATTACTGTTATGTTGCTATCTCTTTGTGTTATGACAGAAACAGAGAAGATGTACTAAGCTCACCAGGATGACATTTTGAGGATCACATTATGTAATTAGTATTCTGATTATGACTCTGTTGATTCACGAACATTTTGACAGGTAGGTTTTTGCCTACCCTTTGTTTTCCTGCTTGCATTTTATATTAAAATTCTAAGAACAGCTAGGAAAAAAAAGTATATTAGAAGTCTGTTTCTAGTACTGGTCACACAAAGACAGCCCAAAATAATAGTAGTAGTAGTATAAGTCATAGCAGCAATATTACAAGCAGTAATACTAATACTGATGTTATTAATATGGAAACCTGCTTTAGTACATGAACTATTTCTTTGTTAGTTGTCACCTTAAAATCGTCTATGAACACCAGTGCTTGCTCATCAGTAATAAATCTGATAAAGAATGATCCTTGATGGAACAAGAAGGAAGTTTGAATATTTCAATAGAATAAAATTTAAATAAGTAGCAGTCGCTCTTTCTAATATGGTCTTTCTCTGACCTGAAAGCAGCAAAAAAGCACTCAACAATCAGAAAGAATGAACTGGCATTACAGTTAGGGCATTTTCTTGTACTGCTTGAACAATATCCTTCTTGCAACCAATCAACTCATTGCTTCATGTCTTGAACTAATGGATGCGGACAACTAATTAGGTCTTAATGCAGGTATTGGTAGAGGATGCTGTGAGCTCTCGCCTAGATGATTTTATACCTGCTTCTCTCTTATTATCTTTGGAATGCTTATGTAGCCATTCAAGGGCCTTTCCTGCATCAGGTTCACATAACTATATATACAGCATGTGGAAGAATTTCTTTATGGTCATGTATTTGCTTCCATGAATAAAGCAAAAAAATAAGGGCTTTATTTAAATGTTTACAGCCTCACAATGATTTCTATAAATAGCTCACTTCAAACATGTTGAGCCATTCTACTCTTTTCCTGTATAAGGGAGCAGGTTTTTTTGTTAGTTTGTCTTTTATTCCTTCATTGGAGAGAGTGTTTTTTACACAGATAATATGTCACTAAGATTAAAAGGATGTGGTATATGTGCATACTCAGTGGAGAATGGACCTTTTATGTTGAATCCAAAAGGATTCAATTGATTGTGAGGATAGATGGGCTTAACTTTAAATGTATTTTCAATTATGGGTATAAAGGTTTTTCTAGAGGCATTGTGAGAAAACAACTTATACCACATAAAGCAAGATGGAGAAGACACGACAAGTATGGAGAGAGAGCACATCACTAGTTAATCTTTATGGAATAGTAAGCGATTATTTTCAGAGCATGCTTTAAATATGTTTATTGTTGAGCGTTAAGATGTAGGGAGAAGGACTGTACACAACACAAAGTTTAGTTGTATTACACAGTTCTGTACTTTTCAACTTTCCAGATTTTCATCTTTCATATATCTCTTCCTCATCTCTTACATCTTCACTATTCAAAAACTGTGCATATTCTGTTCCATCTTCACAGTTAATTGCTATTATGGAAGAAATCAATTCACTCAAAAGACACGCAGCCAGCAGCACAGGGCTGCTTTCCTAAAGAGATGTGCCAAATTAAGCAGATATACAAAAATGTTATTAGTCAAAAGGCTGAAATCAACCCACTGTCAGTAGAAAGAATACATAAAATACCTTTTGGAAACAAATCAAATCCAAGACCAGCTCCAACCTCTTTCTTAGTCTAGATACTGTGCAGAGTTCTTTAAGCAGACTGAGACAATAAAATTTCAAATTGAAATTCAGTTCAGAAAGAGTGTGTATTTAGGAAGGGTGGGTTTTCATATTGTTCTACTTTGTTTATTTTTTTTCTGCCTGATTGGCAATATGAACTTTGAGATTTTTAAACGTCCATATAGATTTCATATTTCTATTGATAAGATAAACAAAAAGCCTACACCTCTTTTTTGAAAAGTTGGAGATTTTCATTGTACACAATAAAACATGCTGTCAATACTTATCATCCTTAGCATCTGTTTAAATTATTGCATGTCCTATGTAGACAGAAGAACTGTAGCTTTTTATTTTTAATGGAAAAACTGGGGGAAGGTATTCTATCTTGTTCAGTACCTAATTAGCTCTGTAAAAGTGAGAAACTTCATTTATTCAACTGGTATGCAAAACCATTAGCTATGAACCAATCCCAAATCACAAGTTTCCACTTGGAAGTATAGCTGAATAGTAAATCAAACACACATGACATAAACAAATATTCTCTATTACAAAGGCTTTCAAGTATAATTTACATCATAAACCCAAACTAGCAAAATGCACAATTTTGCAGGCTAAGAAAGACAGTATGCTGTTTATTCCTTTTCCTCATTTTGAACAATGTTATTTCTAAAATTACAAGAGAAAAACACAACTATTACCTAATAAGTTGTTTTCCCCCTAGTCTGTGGGTGTTGAATTACTCCAAATAGTTTTGTCAGAATTCCAGATGTTAGATGGTGTGTTTTTGCTAATGACATCAGTATGCAACTAGGCACTAACTTCCACTCATCCTGTTTTGAGTATGTCTTCTGCATATTGTTAAGTGACATTTCTCCTCCAAAGTGCAGAAAATCTTAGATCTTTAGTTCTTCTCCCGGGAACTTTCTATAAATATTCTTATGTAATGCTGTCTTGGAGTTTCTTCCCTAATCTATTCTACAACCAAAATAAAGGACAGTCAATATTCGTCATTTAAGATGGAAAACAAGTCAAAATTCCTTGGTTAAGCAGTCCATAAGATTAAAAAAAACCCAGAGATTCAATATTGAAAAGAGGTGACAAGTTCCCTCAAATTCTCTGGCTGTGGAAAGAGCATGACATCAGATGTATGTTGTCTGCACACTATTAATTTAATATTTCCTTTTTTTCCAACATTTGTTTACTTAAGTAGAAACTTCCTTTTGGATGGTCAGGCTTTCCAGCATTTGAAATTTGTGAGGCCTGTGGGTTTGTATTTTATCTGTGCTGCAATATCCTTTTAAGGTCTTTTCCAAAAAGGCTAGTTTCATGCCTGTTAATAATTTCTCTTTTCGTGACTGAGGCTAAGAAGCACCATTCCAACGCAGTGTGAAAAATTTGGCTATGTTTATTATTACTAAGACCATCTTGCAAGAGAATCTTGTTAATAATGCAAGTCACATCAGTGCATAAGCTTTTCTTCTTAACAAACTTTATTTCCTCTGATGTCTTTTCAGCTTGTGGGACTACCTTACGACTGTTGTTCTCTAAATTACTGCTAAATTATGCAGAAGAGCTTGTAGACAGTTTTACTGTAATTTTACAGTAAAAAGTAAATTTTGCTTAACAATCAGTTCTGTAACAGTTTTTATGAAAAACATATGGGAAAACAAGTTTTGTGCATGTTAATTATGTCACACAGAAAAAATCCCAAAATTATAGATATAAAGGGGATCACATAGCCTAAGAGACTCAGGGTTTGCAAAGTGTGTTGTTACACTGACCCATTTATGTAGGATTCTCTTTTGAAATTGAGCCCTAGATTAAGGTCAGAGAAATTCTTTTTGCTTATTTCAGCAGGTCTTGCTTTTGTCAAAGACAGGGTCTTCATACGTTTGTGTAAATCACCTTGCCTGGTCTGATATCTTAAAAAGTTTCTGGTCCTGGTACCTTTTACGGTATTGTCGTAAGTATTTTTACTAACATGATTAATAGCAATTGAAACAGACAGGAATAGCGAACCTCCAATGAAAAAAAATCACACCGGAAAAACTGTTAAAATACCATTTCTAGGGACACACACTTAAGACACATATGCCAGATTCACAAAGAATTACTGAGATACTGAAAATACTGAAAATATCATCACTAACCTTTAAAACTACAGACACCAGCCTTGAGCTCACCTTGTTACCGAATTCTTCAGTGATTGGGAAGGATTGTCATTCTCAGCCCTACCTGTTGCTCCTGTCAACAACCACTCTGGAAATGAAAGAGGAACACATCCAGAGAACTGTTGATCTGTTTATCTTTTTGTTATGTTGTGCTTCACATCCATATATTTTTCCTTGTTTCTAGGTGGAAAAACAGTATATTATTTGAAGTTTACATGCGTGTATTGGTCAACAAACAAACACACTTTTCTGTCAAGCTTCTTGAGAAAATTCTGAGGAGTCGCTTATTATACTTGCATATAAGCTAGTCCCAGACTAGATGAAGAGATTGGATAAGGCAGTGGAAAGACAAAGGATTCTTAATCTGGCACCTTCATAAACCTGGCTGACAACACAGGTTATAAACTGCTATTCTTATTTATAGTCCTTTGGACTCAGTACTTTTCATGGAGGATTTCATTTTCTCTCTGTAAACATGGACTAATTGCACCTGTACTGACAAATGCTCTAAATCACCACGTTAAAGACAGGATGGACAAGGTAAGAATTTAAGTAGACACTGGTAATAATAAAAAATAAGGGTTGTTTCATTAAAGCTATAGAAATTTGGCCCCTTGTGTTCCAGCTAGTCCTTAGAGATCAGACAGGCTGAGTGTGGCTAGGGTTAATTTCTGATTACAAAAGTTCCATACTGCAATTCTGGTCGGGTTCAATAAGAACTTGTGCAATCATAGATTCACAAATAGCATAATTTACCTATCTGATATTAGAGGTCTGGCCGAGTTCAGTAAGAACTTTCATGGTCCAGATTCACAAAGAGCACAGCTAACAGAAGCAACAGGAAAGCAGAGTCTATAGACGAGTTTATGCCTATAATCTAAATATAAAACAGAAAAATTTTATATAATTTATAAAAATGTATAGAGATTTCATAATCACTGTATCACACAATGGGTAATGTTAGAAGGGACCACAGTGGGTCATTTGGTCCAACCTCCTGGATCAAGCAGGGCCATCCTAGAGCACATGGCACAGGGTTGCATCGAGATGGTACTTGAATGTTTCCAGTGAGGCAGACTCCACAACCTCCCTCGGCAACCTGTTTCACGTGTGGTCACTGACACAGTAAAGAAATTCTTCCTCTTGTTCAGGTGGAACTTCTCTGCATCAGTTTCTGCCTGTTGCTTCTTGTCCTTTTGCTTGGCACCACTGAGCAGAGCCTGGCTCCATCCTCTTGACACCCTCCCTTCAGATACTGATAGACATTGATGAGATCCTCTCTCAGTCATCTCTTCTCAAGGCTGAACAAGCCCAGCTCCCTCAACCTTTCCTGGTAACAGGATGCTCCAGTCCCCTAATCATCTTTGTTTCCTTTCCTGGATGTGCTCCAGGAGCTCCATTCCTCTCTTGTGCTGAGGAGCCCAAAACTGGACACAGCACTCTGGATGTGGCTTCACCTGGACTGAGTAGAGGAACAGGATCCCCTTCCTCAGCTTGCTGGCAATGCTCTTCCTGATGCACCCCAGGACTCCACTGGCCCTCTTGGCCGCAAGGGCACTGCTGGCTCATGGACAGCTTGCTGTCTCCCAGGTCCTTCTCTGCAGAGTTCCTTTTCTGTACTGATACCTGGGCTTATTCCTCCCCTGATGCAGGAGCCTGCATTTGCCTTTGTTGAATTTCAGATGGTTCCTTTCTGCCCATCTCTCCAACCTGTTCAGGTCCCTCTGAAGTGCTGCACAGCACTCAGGGTGATCAGCCCAAAGTTGCTCCCAGCTTTGTGTTGGCAGTGAACTCACTGAGCAGGCATCTGGATCTTCATACAAGTCATGGATAAATAAACAATAGTGGGTCCAGTATTGAAATTCAGGGGACACTACTGATGACAGGCCTCCAACTAGACCCTGTGCCACTGATTACAATCCTCTGGAATCTGTTCTTCAGCCAGTTCTCAATTCATCTCACTGCCCACTCATCCTGAGTTTGCCTATGAGAATGTTGGGGGAGACAGTGTTGAATGCCTTGCTCTCCTCTCATCCATCCAGGTAGTTTTTTCACCATAGAATCACAGAAGGCAATCTGGTTGGCCAAGCATGATTTACCTTCAGTGAATCTAGGCTGACTTCTCCTGATTACCTTATTATCATCCATGTGGATAGAGATGGTCTCCAGAATGAGGTACTCCATCACCTTTCCAGGGATTGAGGTGAGGCTGACTAGACAGTAGGACAGGGTTCTTCTTCTTGCTCTTTTTGAAGACTGGAGTGACATCTGGTTTTCTTTGTCTTCCCAGAGAAAAAAAGGAATTAAGAGTTACGGTAAAAAGAAAATTTAATTGAAGCTTTTGGAAAAAATGAGGTTAAAAAACCCCCTAATTTGAGGTATGTATCATAAAGAAGTAAGGAGGAAAACCCTTGTGCCCTGGGAGTTGTTGCGCATGCAAGATGTTCTGAATGCTCTGTTCTCCATGCAATGGAGATTCAGGGCTGTGTATATTCTTTCATCAACACTGCGCCAGCACTGTACAGAGCAGTTCCCAATCAGATTGCCAAGGGTAAAAGAGAATGATGCCTTGCTGGGCACCACTCTATTAATTCTAAGAAGTTTGATATAACATGTGAATTTATGCTTTCTTTTGCCAAGTGATTAATTCCCAGCAGGATAGATGGTAAAGGCACCTTTTGCTACTGGCATTCTTCTACAACTTTTAATTATATTTTTTCATGTTCATTTTGTTTCAACAAATAGATTCTGGTTTAGTGATTCATTTACGGTAGTTGCTTACCAGTAGAACCATTGTTCTGGCAAGAGAAGCCTTGGATGGGTCTTCCTAATATGTCAGGTGTTACAATACATGCATTGGTTTCATTCCAGCAATTGGCTTCCAACTGAACACAACAGGAAGTAACTCTTCCAACTTTTCTTAAGCCTCTAATTCTTACTAATGACAGAACTAAGCTGTACTGGTTTTGTATGTAGTCCAGCATCCTTCACTTTTGTTTCTCAGAAAACAGCCATAGCTTATATACAGATCAAGGTGAGTAACGAATATGACCAAAATCAAATATCCCCTGAACATGCTGCAATTGGTCTGAACACAACAAAAAATGATTTAATTTTGCTTATAGTGGAAGCTTCAAAATTGCTGCTTTCACATTTGGTGTGCTGCTAGGCCTCTTGTCTGTGTAACAACTTTTCTTCAAAGATGACCAAATACTTCAGAAAACGTTAGATAAAATCACAGAACTGACAGGAAATTAGAAAAATATTCCTGCTCAGAAAATGGCTTGAGGAACTTAGGTCTTTTACATTGGACCACACAAAAAGGCCAGGACTGAATTTAACGTTTGACAATGCAAAATGGGTGGTCCCAAGGCATCTTTTTTCTCTTTTTTTTCTGTTTTGATTTGAATCCTTACATATATCAAAAGTGCCTTGCTTTATTTTCTAGTAATAGGTGGAACTAGTTTTCCATGTGGTCAAAAATATGTGGAGAAGACAGGACAATCTTTTACTATGGTCTGACCTAGGATACCAGATAACAAAATTCAGTGTACAGATTCCTATTCAAGACTTTGGAACGCACCCAAGTGTTTATAATTTCCGTTCAAAATTTGAAAAATATTGGTGTTTTGATGTGACTTTCAGCAAATGCATTAATGTGGTTAAAACATTTTGTATTCAAAAACAAAAATAGTGGAGTCTTACAAGTCTTTTCCTTCCCACCCTTGCACTCTGTATGTCAACATAATCAGGGAAGGTTATACTGTACCCTTTTTCTTAAATATTCTTAATTCTGTACCATGGAAATAAAATCACTTTTTCATAAAATATGTGAGTCTAGGTGTTGCTTTGCTGTATATTCAAGGACCACAGGATAGTTAATATTACAGAAATAAGAAAAAATGTGATTGCTGATTGAAAGTATGAAAGTACATTATAGCTCACTTTCTATGCTTTGTTTCTTCTATATATTTTCATAGCAATCTCACATAGTAATAATTTCATCTTATAGTGTTACTGTCACATCATGTTCAGGACCCTTCCATTCTCTGTTTACAAAGATAGAGAAAAAGAGATCATTATTACAAAGAGGCTGATGTAACATCCAGTAGCTTAGTTGTGATTAAGGTTTAAGTGGACATTTCTAAAGTTAAAATTCACTTCTTTCCACAGAAATGTAACTTATTCATGCCTTAATTGGCACAAAGGAGGGTAAATTGACCATTGTGAGATTGCAGTAGTTTAAGTATAAAGGTTAAAGCTGATTTCATTTAAATCATTAGCAAAATCCATTTATTTCAGGTTAAGTGGTGAACCACTGCAATTTTTCCACGCAATAACTAACTTTTAAAATTATTGGTGAGAATAGCAGAGTAGAAAGTTTCTGATCCCACAGAAAGTTTTAATTAAAATGAAAAAGACCAGTAGCTAAAATTATATTTCTTATTTTTTGGGGTAAAAAAAACCTAAACATTCACTATCTTCTTCATCTAAATATAGGTAAATTTAAAAAAAAATAGAATTATGGTTAACAGGCAACCTGCCATTTTGTAAATGCAGGAGAATAAAAATGGCAGTAACTGGTAGAGGAGTGCCGCAGGTAGAGAGCACGAGTAACTCGGAGACTTTTGCGTCACTCTCATTTTCCTAAATAAGGTGACTTAGGCCTTATCTAGTCTCCGATCTGGAGGCAAGCCGTGCATCAAGACGCCCGCAGATCTAGGTTTCGCTCACACACAGAGGTTTAATTTATGCAGGAAAGTAAAGAGACGAGAAAGGGTTCTTTTCCACTTACTGCCAGCAGGATTTTATTCACTGGTTCATGGTGCGGAGAAGACACCAAAATGGAGGTCAGGGTATTTTAAGATGGAGGTGAGGGGAGGGCAGTCGGGAGAGCCAATCACCACGAAGGACCACAATGATTGACAGTGGCACCGGCCAATGATTCGGCTGTCTGCACCCGGCATGGGAACCAATGATCTGTTCCCCTGGGCGGGGACAGCCCCTGCCAGCTGGGTTGTGCCACCCCAGCTGCCGCACGGGGGCGGGGAAAGGACCGGCAGTCCCGGGCCCGGTCACAAGCCACGCCCACAGGCACCACAACAGAGGAGTAATATGGAAATAAGGGATAACAAAGAGTTTACTGACCTCTGTAATGACACTTTGCTCTCACAAAACCAAACCAAAATACAAAACAAAACAGAAAAACTCAAAACATGTAAAAACCCCCTCAAAACCCAAACAACTTTACTGAATGCTTATAAAACATATCTTGTTTTCAAAACATATTGTCAAAGAAGTGGTTTTCCTATACTTTGTCAATCTTGTATCCTCCCCAGATACTCCTGTCTTTATACTTGAAGGTTTCCAGCATTAAGAATCCCATTTCTTCCTCAATATTTCATGCAACCATAAAGTTTAAGAAAATACTTTACAATTGGTGCTAAGAAAATGGAGCTCCTCTGTCATTTTGATTGCTATATTAAGCTGTAGGACATGCAAGTATTTTTCTTTTCTTTTTATCCCACTTCAGATTCTATTAACATTTCATTTTGAAAAATCAACAAAAAACCTTCCTGTGTTTGGAAGTTTCATTCTACTCAATATTGTTTGGAGAGAATCAAATCTCCACTTAGTAAGGAGAGGACGTTAGCTAGCATATACACAAGGCATGCTTTCCCCTTAGGCAGTACATGCCCTTCATTTAAAGAAGGAATAGTAGTGAGACATAGAAAGTAAATTTGAGGAAGAATCCTTTTACACTCCCCTATAAAAATCAGTAGAACTGAAGTGTTCACAAAGTGCTGTCTGTAAGCTGACAATGCCTGAGCTAATTCTATCAATTTGTGCTTTTGTATCCCTTAGAAAAACAGATTTCTACCTGCAAACAGGCCACATAGGTCATCTAAACCAAGAAAATGTGGAAAAACAAAGCAGTGCCACTATGACTCCATTTTCTCTTCATGACCATTAATTTCATTCACCAGGTGAATTTTTTAAGACTCTGATTGTCTTTTATTATATGCTTATATAGGATCTCATATAATTGTGAGTAGATATGGCTATGGTTTTCAGGAATAAGCATTGTTAATTAGAATTTATTAGCCCTTAAAATTATATATTTACAAGTACTTCCAATTAAACACAGTTCTTATGATCTACATCCCCATAAATGCAAAGGCTTATCTAGGCTCGGCTCTGAATAGATGCAGCATGCTTAGGATGTATTGTGCCTTAAAGCAAGTATCATGCTGTTGTCTCTGATGCTGTCAGTTACTGATGTGTCATTAAAGCACTGCTGTCACTTCCCAAAAACATGGTCTTTAGGGCCTGTCTGATTGTATGTGTGTGCAAGAACAGTGGCTAGCACATTGTGGGTGTCACTGGAATACAAATGACTGTGATTCTATTGTATGTAGCATTTCTTTTGCTCAGTAATGCAAAATGTTGCATTTATCATTATGATTAAGGCTACAGATGTTCTCCATAGTGAGTATTGCATAGTGGGAAGCCATACTGAGAAAGTCTAGCAGCTATCTAACATCTTGTTTTCAGCTGATCATAAAGGACTTTCCAGGGTTATAAAAACCACAGGACTCATCGTGCAGATGGGGAAATTGAGGCAAAGAAAGATGACATCAGTGTCAGATGAAGTCAGAAGAACATCTTCCTTGTTAGTGTAGTGTTGGAAACAGGAAAAAAAATTATTTCAATAATAATTTGTTTTAATTTATATATTTTAAATGTTTCTATACTTATTTGAGCATCAGCTGTTATTAGGCCATCCCTACTAAAAATCTGTATTCAATTTACCACTTTTCTATTGGTAAAAATTATAGCACATTATTTTTTTAAATGTATCATAAATATATCTTTTAAAGCATCAGATACATAGGACTCAAACTAACTTGTCATTTTTTCTTTTGCAAATCTTCTTGTTCACTCTAGAAAGCAACATGAACAGGCATCTCTTATTCCTACAATAATTTTAATTTGAGGGATTTTCACAATTTAGAAGTACAGAGAGAACAGATACATTGTCATGTTCTTAACTAGTTTTCTTCAATGTACATTTTCAGTCTTTTTTTTTTAATTTAGAAATTTTACATAAACACCATTATTTCTGTTACTTTCTTCTACTTGTGACATAAATTTTCCATCCATTTGGCTGCCCCCAGTTCAACAAATGCAAACTTATGCCTCAGTTAGGACAGATGCTATAAATACATTCTTAGTTTGCAGCATATGTGCAGATGGGTTTATAGAACATAAAATAGTGTTGCAGGTTTGGGGTACACATGCAGAGTTGCTTTCTGCCCTGGAAAAAATAATCTCATTCCCACTTTCTTCTTTCAAATTCCTTCTTTAAGAATACTCCAGCACTGAAATTATCAGTTTAGTACCCTTGTAGACTAAAGTTGTGTCTGTGAGTACCTTTATAAGTTATTTCTAAAGAAATGCCATGTCTATTGTCTGTTGGGTCCAGACATGAGGAACTTTTATTTGGTGTATCATAAAATCATGGTCATCTGATGTACATGTACATCATGTACATTATAACTTTATCTTTTCTTCTGAAATATTTTGTGCTTAAAATATTATTTTATTACAAGCAATATTTTCATTAAGTATGACTTTTAAACCAACATCAGATAGTCTACTGCTTTATTCCTTGGAATGAAACAATCTACCTAATATGAAATGTTATCTTAAATACACCTGTCCATTATTTACAAGATGGCAGTATTATGCAAATGATATTGGGTGACAGGCTGTGGGATGAAGCAGAAAAATAAGTTGTTAGTTATTTTGTCTATTGCTTTGAAAACAAGATCTGATTTTGATCATCATGTCTTTTGGAAATGTAAGTTACACTGACTGGGTTATCATTGTTGTCCTATTCCAAAGCCTATTAGAATCCTCTAAGAACCTGTCCAGTAACTTCAATAGCTATTGATTAAACCTTGAGTAGATGGTGTTTTGCAGTACATATTCTGAAAATATCTTTCTTGTTATACTTGCCCCAAACTGCTTATTACCTTAGAAATAGCATGTGATTGGAACATTCAAGATTGTAAGTTGAATTGCTCTTTCGTACTGTTATAAACTACAGAGAAATGGGTCTATTATTGGCATTCAGTTTGGTCTGTGGTTGTATAATTTGAATATTCTTACACTAATTGCCATAAGCGACCATGTCTCCTTTCACCTGCAATATCCATTGAAGGAAAAAAAATCGCCTTGAAGCAAACTGTAACCTCCAGACTGCAACTGAGCACAATCAAATGGTGTCTACAAGTACATGTGCAGACACAAAATGCAAGTACACACCATGGACTGGAGTCCTTATAAGGGCTCAAGATGACATCATTTGGAATTGTTACAAGTATAAAAATGGAGATCTGCCAGTCATCTCTGTGATGAACTGCTGGACCACTTGGTAAACTAGAAGTTCCTGTGATAACAATTGGTCACTTCATCACTTCTCTGTCAGCATTTACTTCTGATATGAATTCTAATGCTTCAAATTTGTTACCAAGCCTGAGAAAATTCCTGTATCTAATAATTAACACTACAAAAAAACGTTTTCTTCCTTTATTCAAAATAGACGTTTTACCATAGCATGACAGTTGCTGTTGGCTGAAAGATGGTCATACACAAGTGTGTTTGTTTGGATACAGGAAATACTTTCTTTAGAGTCAAAACCCCTAAACCATGGGTATGTTAGCAGAAAACAGATGATAATCTACCTGTGTGAACTGAGATAGTATTTAATTTTTGAAAGGGTCCAAGACATTTGGTATTTTATATACTAACATTAATAAGAACAAGAAATCTAGTTTGGGGTAGTTTGGGAAATATTTTATGTCACAAAGCTTGTTTATTCTTTTTTTATTTGTCTCATTCTTAATGAAAGGAAATTGTTTTGTAGGCAGAAAGATACATTAAACAATTCCTATAGTTTCTGAAGACTGTCCTAAACAGTCCAAGACAGATTTTCTGTAGTATATGTAGCACATTCTATAGGCTTACTGATGAGCTGTGAAATAAAAACTGTGAACTAAATGTGGTCTCTCTGAAATGCATTTTGAAAAAGAAATAAGTACATCATTGTGCTAGATATTCTATGCACCAAAAGTCATGTTGGCATTGGCATTATTATGACATCACAAGCGCCAAAGATTTTTGTTATTTGTCTTGCCCTTGTCTATATGCCCTGCTCTAAAGCTTCATGCCTTGCCCTTTGCCTTGTGAAATGCAACTGCCCACAGTCCCTTGCTGAGGACCAAATCCAAAGATGAGTCCAAACACCTTATTTAACATTTTTTGTGGTTTGGATTTTAAAGCATCATCCGTTTTCCCATTACTAAGAATAGCATTATTTCTGCCAGGAGCTTGACCACAATGACTTTTACACTAATTCCTGTTTAACTCTCACTGCTGTTTAAGCACTTTGCTGATGCTATTTAGTAGTTACAGATCCATGTTTTCTGAAATGTTCCAGGAGTACAATGGGTCATATCTCTAAATAAAATGCATAAAAAGGGTTCTGCATGAGTTATGTATACTACATTACTCTGTGTACTTCCCTAAGTACTTTTTTTGTAGCATAAAACAATTATATATGGAATTGTATATCTAAATCTCAAGTATTGTAGCTTAAATCAAAAGAAAACAGTTTCTGAGAGGACAAAACAGTCAGACAATTCATGTACCAAAATAACTGACCCAGAAACAACTCCAAAACCACCAATACAGCAGCATCTGGAGACCTGTGAAGAACCAGATGCTGCTGCAAAAATATCGTCCACTGTTTGACATTTGGTGCTGTGACTGACATCCAAAATACAGTTGTAAATATGATGAGATTTACCACCAGTCTACAGATATTCCTCTTTTAAGAGAGAAAAACACTATATAACATGATTTAAGACTTCCAAGTAGTTCATGAGTATAAGGGAATGACAGGGAAAATGAGCATCTGTAAACAAAAAAGAGCAATAATAATTCAAGAATCTTGTTGTCTACTTCAGCATTTTCAGTCATTTTCACATTGATGAACTCCCACAGAAACTTCAGATCTGACCCAAAGACCTTGAATTAATTCTCAGGTTTTCTCTAAAATGCTATAACAGCATTTAAAAATACAGTTGTCAAATTTCTGAAGACCTTGGTAAATGGACATTGTTTATTGCTATATGTTTACTGAACCTGGAAGTTTACTTACAGTGAAAGTCAATGATTAAAAAAGACTTCCATTTCAGCTGACAATATGTATCACTGGCAATCATTTTTAAATGATCTTTCTACTTTCACTGTGTCCCCTTGGACTTCCTTGCTTACCCTTACCCAGAAGCAGATCTCTTGGTGAGGCATACTCTCTAGTCTACTTCAGTTTTACCCGTTCTGCTTTATTCTTTTTATATGAGGTTTTTTTTTTTTCTATTATAGTTACCAAAACCTCTCATCAAGCAGAGAAGAGACTGACCTTGTTCATACATTGCAAGGAGGGATTTAGGCAGAAGAGGCTCATAGTAGGATGAGAAAAAGCAGAGTAAGATGAGTAGAAAGACACAAGCAAGTTAACAGCTGATGTTTTTCTGTTAAAAATAAAGTAGTGGGCATGCATTCAGGAATACTGAGCCAATCTTTTCTAAACTAATTTTAACTAAGATTTAAAATTAATTAATAATTTTCTAGTTGTTTACAAAATTGCTGAGTTAAGTAGCCTTGGTAGCCTCTGTGTTTGCTCCATCAGCCAACAACTATTAAAATAAAAAAAAAATTACCAGCCATATTGTCCTGCCTGTGCTCCAGGCAAAAATGTTACAAACAGACAACTCCTCTGGCTCAGCCAAAGTGCTGTAACTGGTTAAGATTCAATAAATTCTGCAAATATGTAAGCACCTCAGCTAGCTTGTGCATGCTGTAGAGACACTCAGAGAGGAAAGTGGGTCCAATCCTTCCTGTAGGCATATCAGGTAATCATGTTGGCAGATTCTTTACTTTCTGCTAATTCCCAGTTTATTTAAACCATTTTAGCATTGAGCACATGCTCAGCTTATGCGGAATGGTGTCCTGAATAGTTAGAGACCAGTCTTTATTTTATCAAGAAAAGGACTAGCAACTTACTATGTTTCTAGGTAGCAAGGCCTGTACTGAGACTGAGTTGCTGTTATTTTGTATTTCCCCATCTGTTAGTAGCCACCTGTTATATCTCATGCTGATTCCCGATTAGGGCCTCTTGACACCACTGCAATAAAAAAATAAATAGCAGTCAAAATAAGAGCAATTAGTTTTCCAGGATGCAATGAATAAGTGTATTATGCCTGCATTCATTTAGTGAGTTAAAAACTGAACAGAACCAAACCAAAGTATAGAATTAAAAGACTCTCTTTTTTATATATTTTCCCCCCCAAACCAAGAGGTGTTGACTGCCTTACATATTTGTTCCTCAGAGATTATTGCACTTGGGGTAAATGATGCTAAGGTCTTAAAAACTGACTAATGATCTTTGGTTTCCCAGTTGAGATCCTTTAGAGAGACCTAAACATGTTTTGGAAAAGAGGAAAAAAAAGGTCTTATGAAAAACTAGTGCCTGAATTTACTAGCCTTTTTTGGACACTCTTGATTAAAGTAAACACCCAAAGTAGCAAACATCTTAATTAAGTGGTTTGGTTTTATACAAAACCCAAATGCATTCACTGATTAAATGAAAAACAAGATGTTTTCATACATTCCTGGGACACTGAGATATGAGGAAAAAATTGGAGCTGACCTCGTAAACCCAGTTTATGTGGTTGCTTTAATTCAGGATTGAATCTGAAAAGATGATCCGCCTCTGCACTCTCTACAATGTGCTGTGACTTAAATGCATAGCTGACATATAAGTTTCCCAACCAAATTCTCAGAAAAAAATACAACAGTGCCAAGAACAACCAGTCTACCCCATCTCCTGTCTGAACCACAGAAACAGATTAGAAGTTTTGTTTTGTTTGATTGCTTGCTTACATTTTGGTATTTTTTTATTTTGTTAATAATTAAATTGGTTTATCATTTGACTGTATATTCATTTTTGTTTCATTTTTTCAATTTTCTTATGACTGAAATAAACACACTAATATAGAACCACAATGAGCATTTTTTAAAGTAGAGCAAATGCACCCTGTGATTCTTTCCTATCTGTAATTTGGAAAACTCCAAGTGGTAGTAAAGGAAGAGAGTGCCTGGGCTGAAAATATGATGGAAGTTGGGTCACTTCAAATTCAGTTATTACAATGGCCGTCATGGCTTATGTGGAGATGAAAACAGTGGTAACCAAGGCTGCTGTTACAGGAACATGCAGAATGGTTCCAAGGCCTAGGCAAAAGGGGACATTTTGACCAGTGTGGTGCTGATCCAATTTTAGAATTTGAAAATTCCGTGGTGGTCACTTGAAGGGCATGAATCATCTGTCTGAACAGATGTCCAGGAGCCATCCAGTAAGGAAGAGGTCTCCTTCCCTGAGGTTCAGCACTCCACATGTGCTCCAGTTGTTTGTCCCCACCTGGTAGCTTTCATAGCTCTTTGGGTATTCCTGTTGTATACCCTTCTGCATAACCCTCACTGCAACCAGCATCTGCAAAGTCCAAATGCACTGGCTCAGGCTGTGGTTTGGAAAAGTGATTGTTTTGTCAAGTTGGAAGCCTTAAATGGCAGCTGATTGCAAGTATCAGGCCAGGTTTTCCTCTCCCAGTTGCACAGCAGTCTTTGCTCATGTAGGCAGAATGCGAAGTGCATGCAAGGACCCACTGATTACTTCTAGTCACTGCATCTACAAACCAAAATTTGCTTTGGCAGCAAATCTATTGCACCAAGCAATAAAAACCTTGTCATCCCAGGCACGTTTAATAAAAGTAATATGATTAAAGTCCTCATTCCACCTTAATGTGGAGGAAAAAGCATGTAGCTTTTGTTGTTGAGCTTGGAGTCATAATACTAATATGTTATGGAAAATCCAAGACTGTAGTTTATCATCCTATTCCCCATTGCCCACACATAGTGCACACAACATCATCGTACTTATAATTTATTTATTCCCATGTGTCTACAAGAGAGCTACAGCATAGGAAAGTTATTGCTCTCCCTATACATTTCTGCTGGACTGTGTAATCCAAGGCATTTATCTCAATATCATTTTTCAAAGTCAGGTTCAAATCGGTAAATAATACCCATCTTTCACATCAGCTCTACTTGTCTTATGTTCTTTTCTAGTATCTTGCTTTATCAAGAAACAAACTGCTACATACCTTGGATGAACCTCAGAAATTTAAGCAATGCTCCTTCTTTCATCATATTCATCTGCAAATTAGAACAGTCAGACAAAATTTACTTGAACTTTGCCAAACCAATCTGGCTTGAAAACTAGCCTGGCAAAACTGTGGGAATCGGTATATTTTGTGGTACTTCTCGCACAGACCCTGCCAAAATCTTGTAGTTCATGAAAACTGAAAAAAAACAACTGAAAATCTTGAAAGTGAGGAAATGTTCAAGTAGTTTCTTATTATATCCAGATGGGACTGCTGTTTCCTGGTCACTGTCAGTGAACAATAAAAATACAGGATAAATAAATGAGTGTAAATGAAAATCCTTGTGTTTGGGGGGGCAGATTTTCAATTCTTCATTGAGGATCAGCTGAATTTCATTGAAAAAGACTGTAAAACCTGCTCTTCCATTAGGGTCCTGGGTTCTGACTACTAAAGTTTGCATGTATTGAAAGTCAAACTCGGCTGTGAGGTCCTTTTTGTCTATCCCCATGCAGTAAACATAAGCCATGCAGTCACTTTCTTGGAAGATGTCCCAACTACCTGCTATTTGTCCCTTTAGCTGGATGGTGTATTTAGCTGTGACCAAAGGGTTTCATTTTTCCTCTGCTGTTGCCTTTCTGAATTTGTTGGTTTATTTGTTCCCCAGATTGTTCACAGATTTTTCATTCTATGGGTAAGTGGCATGAAAAGAATCAACAATATCAGTTATTTGAACAATATCTTGTCACATAGATTCATGAACATACTTCCTTATTCACAGATTTTGCTAATCTACTTATTGAAAAATTCTGCATTCATTAAAGCAGTAGACAATATAATGTAACTATGTGGAAAAGAGAATAGTCTGAGGCCTTCCAATAACCTGAGGCTAATACATCAGAATGATTTTGCAATTAGTTGTAATCTAGCTCATATCTTTGGAGAAAGAAAGTGTCAGTGACAAACAGATCATGTTTGCTAAAAATATTACTAATGATTTATATAGAATTCAAAACTCTCAAATGCACTTATACACTGAAAGCTAGTATGATACAGCAATTAATAAAATAATATTAAAGAATAAATTTTTTAAAACTCCAGAAGGTTGACTGGGAAGGAACTGAATTGGAAAAGGTACAGGTGCAAGTGAGTAGGAATCTAAGTTGCAGCAGATAGAATACAAAATTTTGAAAAAGTAATGAAAGAAAAATCAAGACATACTACCCAGATATACTTAAAAATATTTTTCTATTCCATAGGAGGCCTGAGAGATAATGGAGTAATGTGCAGGATGGCATGCTTAAGGGACATGAGGACCTTGCTAAACAACAAGGTTATTTTTCATGTCAGCCTTCAGCAAAAGGTGATGAGCTGTTAACAAATCCTTGAGCAATTTTTTGCAAATATTTAGAGTGAGACTTTGTCAGATATGAGGAGATGGTATGAGAACACTACAGTTACAATTGTTTTGTTAAATGGGCTGATGCTTCAGGGATGATGAGAACAAGGTGGACTTTGAATCCTTCCTGCCTTATTTTACGTTGTGAATGTCAGCAAGGGTCTGTGTATTCCAAGCTGTCATGCACGTGTTGTTATAGCTGTTCTGCAGTATGGCTTTCCTCTGACTAAGAATGTTTCCACACAACAGTTTTCAAGTCACCTTTTTTATCTGATCATATAAAGTCCTGAGGGCTTCTTCCTATTAAATATTCCTGATGTGTCACTTGTCTTCTTGAAATAAAAATAGAAGCAGGGAATGCCTGAACTCTGGTAAATTAATTGCCCATCACTGCCATCCAATGCCTTTTATTTTTCAATGATTTACTGTGTTTTTGTTGGGTTTTGTTTTCCAGCCTTTGCATTAGCTTGAACATGATAGTTTAGTTCCTATAGGTTCAGTGATTTCATGGTTGAGTCCTCTATGATATGTTAAATTAGCCTTAATCTTACCATGTGAAGACACTACTTCACTCTCAGCATCCTTACTGCTTGTTATTATTTTGGGGGTGTGTACATTTTTTGCCTTCTCACATACTCTTTGTGTAGTGTGCTAAGAGAATTCTCATTACTTCACACACACACACACACACACACACAATTTCTTTCCCATAGCTAGTTGCTAACAATTTATTTTGGTGTTAGTTATCATGTTGGATCAATATTAGAAGGAATTGTGTTAGCAAAGCCATCTATACCAGCATTTAAATATGCAAAGCCAGAAATAAACAATAATCTGAAACTTGAAGATGCACATAGCTACATTTGTTGAATATGTCTACATTGCACCATTCACTCAAGTGTTGCCTTGATTTCATTCTGCAAGCTGCTGCACTGTATGGAAAGCCTTGACCTCACACAACTCTTGGTACACCTACACTATATTCTTGGATATTTTTATGCTGTGTGCTCTCTTTAGGACAGGAAATTTATAGTGAGTGACTTCGTTATTATGCATTAACAGGAACATGATATAACAAATTACATTGCTAAAACAACATGCGGTGAGTTATTGCAATAAGTCACCAGGACTCCTTGATATCATTTGAAAGTCCTGAGCCCTACTATGTTCTCAAAATACTCTGATCAAGTCTGTGTTGGAAGGTGAGAATCCCCCTTCATTGCATGAACCTTTGAAAAATTGCACTAAGATGAATAACTTATTCACTGATAAATTTTACTTCATAATGAGGTAATATCTGAGGAGAAAATTATTCTTCAAAAGAAAACAGAAAGAACACCAAGAGATGTAAAAAACTACAAAGCAAAAGTATTTCTCTTCAAAGAGCTATTTTGAGGAAATAACAAATACAGTAGATATTTAGACTAAGTATGTTGTGGTGTGCTAGGGTACTTTAAATTCTTTCATGTAAAAAGTACTCATAGGTCTGTTTCTAGCTCATTTTCACAAAAAGGAGAGATAAACTGTAGCTGTGCACTAAAAACTTTAAGATATGTGGAGAATGTGGCAATAAATTAATTTTAAAAGTGAAAATACATAAGGGAACCAACCTAGAAGCAATAAGGACAAGAATGTATGCAATTAGGTATGTATATGCAAGAATCTGAGATTATGAAGTAGCAAAAATCACATCTGAGTTGCGATATTTAAGATAAGAAAGGCTGAAAAACTCAGAGAATTTTGATAAATTAATTAGAAGAACTAAGAAGGATGAAATTAATGTCATCAGTGTTTATTGGAAGTAAACAATGAGCTGCACTGACATGGATAAGGTCTGAATTAAGTTTAAGTTGATTAAATTTGAAATTAGCAGAGAGAAACTCTTTTTATGGACAGCTCAGTGAGATATTGTCTTAATAAGGTATTCAGGGAAAAAAATATAATAGAAAGAAGACAGAAACAGGGACAAAAATCATAAATTATTAGGAAATTTGAAAAGATCAGTCTTAAGTTATCCCCAAAAGATAACTGAGAAAGAACAAGAAATATATTTATTAAATATGTTAGATTTGTTAAAAGAGTGCCATGTGAAGAAACATTTATCAAGAATAATACTGGACTAAACAGGAATAAAACAGAGTTATTAATCCTTGAACCATAGAATGTTATGGGTTTGAAAGGGACCTTAAAGATCACCTTGCTCCAACTCCCTTGCTCTGGGCAGGGACAACTCTTATTAGACCAGCCCCATCTAAACTGGCCTTCAAGTCTTCCAGGGACTGGGCATCCAAAACTTCTCTGGGTAAGCTGTTCCAGTGTCTCACCACCTTCACAGTGAAGAATTTCATCCAGGTATCTGATCTAAACCTACTCTCTGTCAGTTTAAAGCCATTCTCCCTTGTCCAGACACTATATCCTAGTAAAAAATCCCTCTCCATTTTTCATTTAGGTCTCTTTTAGGTACTGAAAGGCTGCAATAAGGCCTCTGCAGAGTCTTCTCGTCTCCAGGCTGAACAATGCAACTCTCTCAGCCTGTCTTCATAGGAGAGGTGCTCCAACCCTCTCACCAGCTTTGTGGTCTCCTCTGTGTTTGTTCATAAAAACTATGGATTAAATATCTATTGAATGGTTCTATTTTACTTTCTATCTTCCTCTCCCTGAAAAGAAAATGTCTAATAGAAAAAAAATTCAGATATTTTGTTCTAAATGATCAAATTAATTGCATTTTCCTATTGTATTTTATATTTAACAGTGTTTTATTGAGACAAATTGCTTAGAATTGCAAAACTCATTTTCTGAGGGGTATTGAAAGTATTTCTATGCACAGTGAAAATAAATACATTAGGTATCAATTCTGGTGTTTATCTCATAGAGTGATAACTAACCTACACTGGAAAACTACTATCAAATAAAGTGCTGTATAAATCTATATTGTGGCATGTGAGGTATGATTATAGGAAGAGAGTAAGAGACCAGCATGATTATTTGACTAGGATAGTATTTACATTTCTCCAATGACAAAGTGGAAGAATAAAATCAATTAAAGGTGTGCCTTCAAGCAAGAGATTGGCAGATTTTGTACATGCTGCATTTAATGCAATTGGAAGTATAGCTCTTTCTGTGCCAAATCCTTTTAAACACAGATCAGTTTCAGAATTAATGGAATTAGTTCTTTCCAATAGCGTTCAGATACATTTATGTCCTTGATTTTGGTGGGTTTATCAAATCCAGTAATACTTAGCAAGCTTCACTTACTTTTGAGTCAAAACAACACAAAATTGACAAAATTGACAATGCCCAAACAATTTTGATTTTAAAATGGTAGATACCTTCATGGCTGTCTTAGACCTTCATAAGTGTTTGTATTACCCTAGCCTGAATGTCAAGTTGATAATAGATCTGGCTTTTTTTCAAATATTTAAGGCCATCTATATAGTCAAAATAAAAAGCTTTTCAGGTTTTCCAATCACAGAATTTATTTTTGAACAGTTATTGTATCACTTCAGCATTTTACAATGTTAAGCACATTTAATGTATGAAGAAACACCCCAACAGTAATAGATCTGAGAAGGATCTGATTGTTCTTGCCCCTGTGGAGTCCTGATAAAACCTATGAAAAGGCAGCACCCACGCTCCTCCCAGCAGCACAGCACTGCTGTATTTGGCCAGCAACTAGGCAGCGATACTGGATCGAGATTACTGCTACTGCCTGCCTGCCATCTTTTGTTTTCCATGTCCCTGTGAAATAGATATGACAGTTTGTTCTACCTAAGTAAACTGAGGAGGAAGTGACTGAGGAGAGGCAAAGATCCAGTGTTTGATTAACACATATATATTAATACAGGCATATACCTTACAGTTAGATTTCAGGCACTGTTTTAAAAAAAAACAAACAAACAAAATAAACCCAGATATTGAAAAAATAATTTTAAAGGTCCTTTTACACAGATCATTGCTTTGTAGTTAAAACATTTTTTTCCATTTTCCTTTTCCTTTTCTGTGTTTTCTTTTGTTTCTTCCTTTGTTTTCTTTTTTTCCCCCCATTCTTTCTTCTTTCAGCTTTCTCTTTTCTTTTTTTTTTTTTTTTTAATTTTTTACTTTTTCTGTAGCTCCATTTTTAACTAGGAATTCATACTGTATTACTATGCTAGGATAATCCATCACAATTTTTCTGTATTCTAACTCTTTGCTAAACATATAAAAATCATTAACACGACATTATGAATGAGTCCACGTTCAGAAAGACTGGACTGAAAATTTCAGCATTATTGTACAAGCATTATTATTATACACTTTCAATAAAGATACCATGGGAATTGTTATGCTATAACTGTACTATATGTATTGTAGACAACCAAATAAAAATAGACATATGTTTGTTTCGTGTTGTAAGTTAGGTAAATCACTTTGTTGACCTTCCTGGCAAAAATCTGGTTTACTTTTTTGTCATCTTCTAATTAATTTTTTTTTAAGAGAAATACTTAGTTTTACCAAAGCTTGTTTGAAATCAATAATTAAGTATCTGTAAAACAATTTTTTTAAATGAGTCTCGACAGATGTGCTTGTTTTATCATCTTTAAGTTCTGTTTTCTCTACTGCAAGTCATAAAAAAATGAAACACCTACAGAATGACTTTGCCAGGTGTAGCTATGTAAACAAATGACATCACATATTAGCACTTTGGACTAAAAAAAAAAAAAAAAAAAAAAAGGGAAAAAAAAAAAAAAAAACCTTTAAAGGGTTTTTTGGNTTCAAAAAAAAAAAAAAGGGAAAAAAAGCATTAATCATCCTTAAAGTGTCTTGTGTGGCTCTTGAGCTAGGAGTTTTTGATTGAAATAATAACATGACCATAACACTTATGGCAGAACTAAGGTGAACACAGTCTGAAAAGCCCTGCAGGATAAATACAGGGTTTGATAACTATAATTTCACCATTACTGATCAAACTGGGTAAAAGTCGGTAAAGACATTTGTATCTGAGTTTCAGCAACACCCATGTTGTAGACCACACAGATTTATCCTAAAATAGAAAATCAAATATTAGTGCTGTCAGTGAGAATGAGTGTCTGCTCTGCAGTTTTCCTAACTGCAGTATCTCCAACAGCCACTGAGGATTTAATCCTTTTTATCAGTGTTTGCAAATCCTCTGACTTTTGTTGCACATACAGGAAATTAAAAAGATAAAACTGAAACTAATAAGGAGAGCAAAGTATGACCACCGCCTATGAACAATATGCTTAGTCTTGTCATTCAACAGCCAACAACAGTGGGTTAGTATTTTTCTTATGAGATCTGGACTTCAGGGATTTAAGGTGCTCATTTCCAAGCAAAGTAAAATATATGGGAAATACTTTAAGCATCTTATTAGAGGATAAAACTGTGAGAAATTCACTGAGCACAAAAAAAGTAATCTAAATTAGGATTAAAGCACATCTTAACACTATCTTTTGGGATTTTGTTTTTATTTTTCCAACCAAGGGAATCTAGACATAACAAGTCAGAATAACTCAATACTGAGTAACCCATAAAAAGTATTGTATATAGATGTCTGATTTATATGTTTAAGTTACTTTCAGCAAAGAGGATATTCAGCAGATTCACAAACTTTGTGCCTAACATGTGAAATGGGAGTTTTTCTTAAATAAACTATTCTTTTCCATTTCTAACAGTATAAGTGTCAAGAAATGGCACTGTTTCAACTAGTGTATACAGAAGTGCCTACTAATATTTTCACAGAATTTGTCAGAATAAACTAGATAAGAAAAATTTGTCTTTATTACTGCTACCTTTAGGTACTATTCAGCCTTGACTCAATTTCTCAGTGGTTGTTACTGCTTAATTTACATTTGCACCCACAGGTTTTAGGTAGCAACATTGCAAGAGCCCAGCAAAGTACCTTCCAATGAAGGTGATCCAAGCACTGGAATTCCTGCTGTCTCTGGTGAGTCTAAGCAAAGGCTTGTTTAGAAGAAGAAGAGAATATTCACTGCAAGAATAAGGAAGCATTCCTGTGTTTGTCATTCCACCCTTGTATTGTCTGAACACAACTAAGTGTAAAAGCAAACACATATGATTCCTGATAAGCTATTTTTGATAATTAGTCTTTCTAAATTTAAATTTCAACTCATGGGTCAAGTCAGACACCGATATATTGTGCCATAAGATGCCTCATTATCCTAGACACACAAGAAGAAAGCTAAAATTCAAAGCATGAGTTTAGGACATACCTTTATTAATATAACGGTTATGAAAACAAGCAACAATAGCCTGTACAGTAAGGTCATGAATTCTTCTTTAAATATTTCCACAAACTGCTGAACTCACATAAAACCCTGTCACTCCACAACTGAACCGCAAACGTGTTGCTTCCCTGTCCATTTCTTCCTCAGCATTCTGATATGGGCAGAGAGAGGGATAAGGGTTTTCTTGTCATTCTACACTTCAGGAGCTACAGGAGCATTCTCTGATTCCTTTAGGGGCTGGTTTTATATGAGCCTGGTCTAGCACCTTCACATTGTCAAATAAAAAAAGACAGGGAGCAAGTGCAAATTGCACACCTGCTACTTGTAAAGTGGTAACTTTTGAAGCTGCAGATCCTGACTGGAACATTGAATTCAGGCAGCTGCAAAGAAGGCTGCCCAGTGAAATCAGGTGCTTCCTTCTTCCAGGGAGAGGCAATTAGTGAAGTCCAGAAGAGATCCAAAGACCCTGTGTTGTGGGAGTACAGAGTATAAAAGTTTGTGAAGCTGGGAGGAGGCAGTTTACACATTCTCTCTCTCTCATGCAGGAAATTTGGCACCTAAACACAAAAGCATCCATTTAGGTAGGAATTAAAATTGTATTATAAAGAAAAATGTTATCATAATCTGTGACACAGAAACATTGTTGCACTATCATATACAAGTAAAATTATGACACATGTAAGTTTCAGACCATTCATAACTGCTAAGCTATTAAAGTTAACAGTGACAAGTCCATTGACAATAAGATATGCAGTTTGTGTTCATGATCCAGTATAACTATCCAATCAAGTTAAAATCTATTATTTTATTTGACCTTCTCTGATTTATCTGTAAAAAAAAAAAATATTTAATAATTGTTGCCTTACTAAAATCTCTTTATTTGGTTCCTTGTCCTGTGAAAATAATAAGGAATAGACTAATTACCTTTAGGGTAGAGATAATGAAAGTCTGACTTGTGCCCACTCATTTCTGAGACCCAGAACTGCAGAATGTTTGCTGATATGTTAGGTCTGATTTTTGTCTCTGTATTGTCAAATTAAAACCGGAGTAACTACATTTGTATAATTTAAGACTGACTCCAAAGCATAATATAAAGGAAATTAGTATCTCAATTGATGTCATTAGACTTGCTCCAAAGCATAACATAGGGGAAAAGAGGTTTTTAATTCATGTCATTCACTTTGGGATCAAGCCCAAAGAGCAAACTACATTTTCCACATCAAGCATATCATTATTCATATCTAGACCTTAGATAACATCAGAAGAATATTATGGTTGCAGTTTATTCAGCTCAAGCTATTATTGATTGCAGTAACTGGTGATTTACCAGAACAATCTCAGATTTTCTTGACACAACCTGGGAAATATGTTAGTGAAGGTGGCCTGCCCATGTTACTTCAAAAGAGTATTAATTATTCCTTAAAAGTAATATTGCAGAAAATAGTCAAAAATAAAGTGAATGGTTCAGATTTGAATAACCATATGAATGGTATTCCTAGATTATTCCTTATTATCACATTCAGGGGCAAGATGTCTACACAGCCTTGAAACGATGGTATCAATTCATCATAGTCTAAAATGAAAACTGAACATGGTCTGCCAGGGAATTGAGGAGATAGGTTGGAATATTTGTTCCCCAGAAGGCAAGAAATAAATTGAGGATAGAGACATCCTTCCTTTCAAAGTGCACAGTTGTATCATAAATCTGAGAAAGTCTGTCATTATGTCTTATTAGTACTTCTTTGTTCTTAAAAGAAGTACTAATGAGATTAGATGATGTATTGAAGTTAACACAGGTTTCTATAGAGAAGTCCCATGATCTCATGAATATATCAGAAAAGAGCATAAAGAAACCATGTTCCATTCTAGGTAACAAATATTCACATCAAAAAAACAAAACCTGAAATTAACACATTATTCTATTTCATAGCTGTAAACTGCACTACTCAGGAAAATTATCTGAAATAGTTCCTAAATATTAACATGGTGATAAAACTCAGTACTCAAGGAAACATATATAATGCAAAGGAAAAAAAAAAAAAGAAAAAGAAATCTTTGAGCACCTTAGTTAAAGAAAATACCATTCACACTTCCAACCTATTTGTTTTGAATGCACCAGGCATTGGCTTGTCACTGTAATTTTACCTGTGGCTGGTAAACCCAAAGCTGCTTAAATTACAAGGAATAAAACCATACAGAGATACAGATTAAAAAATATTCAGTTAAATATATTTTATGTATTTTGTGCATTGCTGAAGTATTACCTAGTACAGAGAAATGCATGTGGCTGTCTTGATATAGACGTTAAAAAATTACAATTTCCACATTCATAATTTTTGTGTGTCTGTGTGCAAAATTTCAAAAACCCACCAGTGTCTTGATGTATCTGAAAGAATTTATCAGTTGGAGGTCATATGTGATGTACCTATCTTTTTTTGTGGGCAAGATGTGACATCCTTTTAAAAAACGTGTGTGAGGAACAGCAGAGCTATTGGGAGTCTCTCCAGCACACAGGATTCTCCCTAATGATTCAGCTGCCTGTGTCCACATCCTCTGTTGCTTTCCATTCTGCCTTCATATCCTCCTCTTGCTTCTGCCATGCTGGCCATAATGTGGTCTGTGTCCTTCCCCACATATCAGAGACCATTTACTGAAAAATACTGTCATTTAATTTTTTTTCCATTCCCATCAACTATGAGCTAAATCAAATGAGGCTGCTATGATTTAACACTGAATAAAATTAGAACTCCTGAGGACATGTTCATTCTTTCTCATCTATGCTATGTTAAATTACTTCCTTTAAAACAAAAATGCATTTTTGTCTCTGATTGAGGAGTGCCATTTGGAAAGAAACCAAAGTAGAAACACAATTACAGCAAGACCTTTTGGCAGAGTGGTGGGAATAAGTCAAAGAAATATTTACTGCTTTGTATCCACGAAGATAAAATTCACTTAAAGCCTGCTTGTCTCAAGTTTAAAGAAAGTTCACAAGCTTTGTTTGTTACATATGTCACTCTAATACATAGACTTTTGTATTAAAAAAACTGATCTTTATTTCACTTTTTCAAACCATCAGTATTCAGTGTTCTAGTGCTTAATTTCCCTTTTTTCATTTGAGACTGTTTGCATATATAATATTTATTGGTGGAATTATGTCTAATCTTGATATTTTAAGTATCTTTAAATATATACTTACACTCCCTTTAGAAAACAGTAAAATTGTCTAGAGCTATCATTTATTCCGTATGAATCCATCACTTCAGAACATCATGTATGTGACTTCACATGCAATTACATTTGGAAACCTTCAATTTATCTCATAATTGCCATCAACAAGCTTTGGGTAGAGTAGATTAGAGTGATTAAATTATAGTTTATAGTCATTAATGCCTTTAAAACCTCAGGAAACAGTATTTTAAAAATGAAGAAACACCGAAGGAACAATCTAAGCCTGCAGTAAAATCTGTATTCAAAACTCTTTAGTAATATGTCACTGTTACAGGAACAGTGTGTTCAGTTTTGTGAAAATCTGATGTTTTGAGAAGAAAAATCGTCAGATTAAAACAAACCATCAACATTTTAAAGATATTTTCCAACAGACCTCTATATGCATTCTTCAAATTAAAAAATCTCATGTTGATAAATTAAACAGAAAACTTTTTGAAATTTTGGATACTTTTCTATATATAAAAACTATTCCAAAAGCAAAGTGAATAATTCTGTAGTCCTTTATATCTTCTCTAAAACACTGAAATTGATACAGTATACAAAACATTTGTTTTTAAAATGTTTTCAGCCAGAAGTATTTTGACTATTTGTTTCAAAATTTCTCTAGCAAAATTTAAATGAATCAGAGACCCTGAAATATTTTATTCTATGTATCTCACAAAAACAAACAAACAAACAAACAAACAATAAACCCCCCTGACTTATAGATCTGAAGATTTTACTTTTTCTAGAATGCTGTCAAGGTGGCAAAACCTGTGAGGTTTCCTCTCCTACTGAAGACTGATTCAGTTTTTCCCTGATCTAGATAATCACAGTACAGTTTACAAATAACCCAAAATGAGATGGTGTAGCAAATAATGAAAACATTTTACTCTTTTATCATGTTTTTCATTGCTCAGATAAGTAATCATAGGCCAAGAGAACATAATTTAATATGCTCAAATACCATACACCTTATTATTTGAAAGTAAAACACGCAGGTTATGTCCATAGGTTGAAAGACTTCTCTGAAAAACCGTGAGTTAGAAAAGGATTTTTAGTCATTGAAGACAAACACAATACAAACTCAGTGCAAAGATGTGCCAGTAAGAGCTGAGTTATAGAAAGTATTGTGTAGGAACAGAGAAAAAAATCTTGATTCTCTACAAAGCATTACTAACAACTCTATCAAAAGACTACATGTATGTCTCATACCAATACTTCAAAGACAGATATAAATACCTTTTGAAGAACATCACAGAAATAATCACCAGGCTGAAATAGAAGTCCTTAGGATATGAGCTTTGGGTCTGAGCATTCAGTTGTACATTTGGCTCAGTTCTCAGCTCAGGGCTCTGGTCTTCTGAGCATCTGGTCCATTTTTCCCCATGACCACACTCAAAGGTTATCAGGCCCTGTTTTCACTCAGATGTAACAACTGAGAGCTGTACATGTACCTTTCCTTAAAATAGTGGTGGATCATACTAAATTGCTTGACCTTACACTGAAAGAAAGCAATGACTTGCCTCATCTTTCCTTTCTCCACATGTTAAAGAAAAGAAAAACAAAAAAAAAAAACAAAAGAAAAAAAATGAGAGGAAAATTAAGGAAGAATAAAATAGAAATTTCTGCTTTCCATTCATAATATCAGTAGTACTTGTGTTTAGAAAATAAATATGAATTACTGCTGTGCTTCAGGGAAACAACTGACCATCCAGGAAGAATTCTATTCTCAATCTCTATTCTCTTTTTAATTTTCCTCTGTGGTTGTTGAGTATAGGTGGCAAAGTGAATGGGAAAACTGGCCCAACTAGTATCAAGAAATCTACATCTAGCCATCTAAATCACATGGTCAAAATCAAACTGATCACTAGATCAAGCCAGGTTCTTAACTTAATTTGGCAGGAATTTATAAATAGTATTACTTTACCTTTTAGAGTAAGAAGGACCATGATACACTGAGTAGGATCATCCCAGAATAAGATTAATCAGTTGTCAGGGCTGATGGTAGCAACAGTCTCTATACACACAACAAAAATTATTCTACTGAAGATGTGAATTTTCTTCTTCCTACTGTTGTTAGGATCAGTGTATTGGTAGCTGAGTGAATGGCCTGTGATTTAGACAACATCAGATCATTTGGATAACCCTCTGATCTTACACATTAAGAAACTATTAATCCAGCTGTTGTCTATGCTTTTAGACACTGATATATTTTGGTTTTCAAGTCTAGAATATATTTTTTGAATGTGTAAGAAGTATGAGATTTCAAAATTATCTGTTTTCAGAGGCATAAATCTTTCTTAGGCAGTCTGCATTTACATTTTTGTTTAGCACCCTAGGCCATATTTGTTATTTAATCTGCCTAATGTCAGAAGGAATCGCAATTCCATAAAGCCATGTGGTGATGAATAACACCCCTAATGGAGTTATAAATTGAGACTAATTGGTTTACGTGATTGTTATTAAGTCCCATTTCAGCTGGTTAATGGAATGTTGTTTGGCAAGGGAACAGAGCGAATGTTATCAGATAATTTTCTTTTGAAAATGGCTTAAATTTCAGTCTTCCAGATTCAGAGTTTTTAAATAAATCAGAACCATTCCTGCTAAGAATAATCCCTATAATGTGCTAACACAAGTAAACTCCAATGTTATCAATAATGTGGCTTTAATATTTTAGTGCATTTTCACACCCTATCACCATATCTCACATTGCCTTCAAAAATGGCCAAAACATTCCAATCAGTGAAACATTTCAGCAGAGATTTTAATCCCATCTCACAATTGCTTGAATGGTTTCAAATGTCACATAATGAACAAATAAATTGACTTTCATGAAAACCAGATTTGGCAGGAATGCATAAGTGCCTAGTTAAATAAGCAGACTAAGACTCTAGGGGTACTTCTACCCAATTTGTTGTTTTTCAACTGTAATAATTCCTAAATTAGTATCAAAACACGGACTAGTTTGAAACTTGAAATCAATATCCACATGTGATTTGGAAGTTGAAGGCTTGCCTGACCATATTAAGGTTCTGAGGGGGTTTTATTTTTAATTATCAGTATAATCCAAGGATGCAAAAATATATTTCTAAATCTAATATCCACAGAGCAATCTCTCTGCATCACTTACTGCTGCTACCTTTGAGTCTTGTTGGTAAGTCTAAGAACAGAACATTTAAGATAGCAAAATTCATGAAGATTAGCAGTATTAATTTGTGTTTCTGTGTTTATAGGCATTGATGAGCTTATACTTCATTACATGAAAATACAAACACCAGTAGGGCATAGTTTAACAAACACAGGTATCTTAAAAAAGAAAGCCAAAACCAACAACGAGTTTAATTTATTCCTAGGGGCACAAGCAATAATTAGAACTTGCACTAATAAAATTTGGAGTTAGCTTTCAGGGAACATATGTGGTTGCACTTGTGTATAATGAAGGTGTTCAAAGCTATGTGCGGTCAATGCTAAAGGAGAGCTGCATGAAACTATGTCCTGATTGGCAGCTGTCCTTAATTGAGACAGCAGTGCAAAGGGAGAGTGGAGGTTCTCAGACATTACATACTGAAACTTAGAAGCTATTTACAGACCACAGCAGTATCTTGAAAGCAAATCTAGAACCCGTGAAGTTTAATATTCTTTGTATAGCTATCGTCACCAAGCAACCTGGCCTCTGCATAGCAAAATGGCTGTAGCTCCTGAATGGCCTTCAAATGGAATTCCATACTCAGTGAATTACAGTGACAGAATTGGGAGGCTACAATGTCAAGGATAACTTTGGAATGGTGAGCACCAGAGAGGTAGCTATCTATAACTGTCATAACACACGGAAATGCAGGGTGATGATTTTACCCATGAGTGCAACTGGGGGACACCAGCAATAGGGAGGGATAGAGGAAGGAGGTCATGGAAGGTATTATTAGAATGGTGACAGGTACTGGTAAAACATTGCAAAATGCCTTTGACCTTAAAAGATGTTACAATTTTTCCCACATGAATACATAATGAAAATTTCAGCATCGGCTCAAAATAGCTCAAGTGTTCAGTCTCAACCAAGGGATTGCGAGCACAACCAAACACTTGCTGTATTGTATTTCTACCTGTTCCTTTCTAAAGCTTGCTTGTCATTCAGTGAGCCTTTGTCTATAACCCAGTACATGTGACTTGAAATACTCTTATCACTCCTAACATTTGTATATCATTAGAAATGACAAAAATGTGAACTTAATATCTGAAACTATTCGATTGAGAACAAGTATGGTAAGTATAATTTGATTGTCTCATTACCTCCTCACACTATATTTTTTTCAGATAACAACAGGAATTTATATAAATACAGACACATTAGCAAGAAATGACCATTAATCTCCTGAGCTATTTTATCTTAAAGACAGGTATCTTAAAAAATACTGATTCCAAACAAATTCAAAGGGAACGGTTCCAAATCTTAATTTAAAAGTCTGTTCTGTTCTATGCCCGATTGTCACCCCCACTTCTGCCATACACCAAGCAACATGAAGACAGGCATAGATTCTAACACAAGAAATTGAGGAAAAATAAAACTTGCAGTTACACAATGCTCAGATTTAACCTGGTTTTAACCTGCCCCCTTTTCTTTTCAGGTCTATTTCACTTTTTTAATTTTAAATCATTTCTGGATTTTGTTACCATGTCTGCTCTAACTCAGATCATCCACATCCTTCATAACTGCCTTGGAACTGAGTGCAACTTCTCAGTCCTCAGGGCAGGATCAAAACTCTTATTGTGAAAAACATCAATGATATGAATTAGGAAAAGAGAAAAAGATGACTCAGAAGTATAGCTCACACAGGACAGGAGATTATTAAAAATGTTGGCAACTGTTTGGAAGAGGGAGGAGAAGGGAGAGGAAAGGGAAACAAGTAATTTCTACTGGATTTTTAGGAAGTCTTTTCTGATTTTGTCCCTGGTGTCTCATTAAAAAAAAAAAAAAAAAGAAAATCTACCAAATCAAAAATGCAAACTCAAACCCTGGAGATGGGTTAGAAAGAACTTGACAGTTTCACAGATACATTTTTGTACTAACAATTTTCAGGTAATTTTAGGGTTCCTGTTGATACCTTAATTCTTCCTGGAAGCCATCATAGCTATTTCATTACAAGCTCATTCATTTGTCTTGGGTGAGCTAACTGCACCTCATTCTTTAAGATACACAGTACTAATGTTGTAGTCACCATGTAACTAGATTGTTGTAGTACACTTTACATGTAATTGCCTCTTGTCATTTGAAAGCAGCAGGCCATATTTTCTGTCATTCCCATTTAACAAATTTACCTGCTCTGCACTGGATGCAACTAATTTTTCTAGTTGCAGTTTAGAATGTTGATATCAAATTTCACAGACATAGAAATTCTGATATCTGCTTATGTGGGCTACTGTTTCTTTTGGTGTGATTCTGCACTTCCATTAGAGGAGGTCAGAAGAGGAAATTTCCTTTGGTGTCCTCCACTCTGGAGCTTGCCTCTGGTCTAAATCTTTTGATTTGTGGAACCTGAGAAATATGATGCAAAGTTCATCTTTAACTTTTTTTGTGAGAACTTGTGCAATGGATGAGTTTGTAAAATGCAGGGTTTTAGCATCGCAGTAATGTCTGGCTTGTGCACAATAAAACTGCTTGTTTAATGAGACAACAGAAATTTAAAATTTGGTTTTCTTTTTAATATTTTATACCTAATTTTTTAAAAACTCGAAGTAATTGCTGATTTTTAAAAGAATTAACATAAACAGAATAACATATTTTCATATATTATGTTTGTTTCTTCCTGTCATATCAAAAAATATTTTCTTCTTTAGTTTTATTTGCCCTCCCTTCCTTGACTCCTGTGCTGAAGGATATTTTGTATTTCACCCCTGTATTTCTGGATTTTTACTTTTATTCTAATCAAATGTTTTTCTATTTATTTATGTTGAAACTATCAGACACAGATGAGAAAAAGGCATGTTGCATTACTACGTAAGAATTGGTTTATGCCTTGAATTTCTTTCTGTTTATAAGTAGAGAGTAAGACAAAAGCAAAATGTGAATTAGCAAAATGGGAATGCAGAGCTCTTGGGTTTTCTTTCTATTTCCATCTATTGTCTGTAATGTTTTGGAAGGACGATTACACATTGCTAGGAAATCAGGAACTGTTTCCTGATTTGAATGAAATAAGGAATTGCTGTTTCCTCCTCACCTGGTCACGTCTCAGCCAAGTCTGATCCCCTCCTGCTCTCCTCCCTGTGGTCCTCCCAGAGGTGGGTACTCAGGTTCTAGCTGTGATGTGAGGAATTTGGCAATGGAAGAACCAGATGTCTCCAAGTGCCTGAAAAACTCCAACCACCTCTGTTTGCCTTGCCTCATTGCTTTGGGGCAATGCTTTAGGAGACATCAAAACTTGTGTGTCCCACAAGTGGAAAGCTGAGGTTATTGGGTTGTATCATACAACTCCTAAAGGTTAAGTTCCAGAGAAGGAAACAACTGCTGAACCACATGCAAAAAGCAGCTATGATGATGCATCAACAGTTTTCAGCTATGGGGCAGAAACTCAATGAAATGCAAACATGGAGCTTTGAGGGGAGTGAAAGTCAGTGCTACCTGGCAGTGAAAGTGTGCTTGGCTCAAGCTGTGCCATCTATGTGCTATTTCCAATAAGTCCATCACCAGAGGAGATGGAAACTGTCTAAAACATTAGTTAAAGTCAAAAATGTCATAAACAAGTCATAAACATTACAGCATTGCTTGTACCACCCTATTTTATTTGTTCCTACTATTGTTCCTTCAGAGATTTTTTTATATTTAAATAAACTCATTGAAACGGAATGTTTTGCAATACTCATCTCTATTCTTTTCCTCCACATTTCTGCCAAATTACTGGGAGTGTCTGAGTTCTGGCTAGGAAGCGCTCTGATCTCCCTGGTAAGAAATAATACAACTACAGATGTATACAAATAGTTTACATCTTCTTTAATCTGCCTTGTATCTTGCTGTATCTTGAGATCTTACTGTTACCAACACTATTGTTAGTCATGCATCCCCTAAAGTTGAACCAACTAGTGATACTAAGCAGATTGATATTACTTTCACTTGCTAGGGTGCCAGAATGACCTTCAATGTAGCAGGGAGTCAGACAGATGGGAATCGCATATTCAAGAGAAACTGTGTCAGTCTGACTCAGTATTGAAAAGTGCAGGATCAATTTAGGTATTTAAGAATGTGGGGGAAATTGGGTGACATTTGGAACAAGGCAGGAAATTTTGTGGAGTGACTGACATGTCAGCAGCAGCAACATTGCCAGTTATCCACACCCACTTCTCTTTACAGGGTATTTAGAGTACACTGAAACTGTTTCTTTAACCCCCAACAAGAATAACCAAGCAAGGATTTCCTGCAGTCTTCATAACCGTGAAGGGCAAGAATGTCCTCCAGTAAATTCACTATACTGCAACAATGCCAAGAGCCTCTAGAAAGTGAAAAGCTTGGGGGTAGTTAATGGATCAGACAGCCCATGATCCCATCTGACAAGTGCAACTTAAACTTTAAAATATGATGAACGAACAATCCCAGATTAAGCACAGTAGTGACTTGCCTCTTTCCATATTTCCCTGCTGTTGTGATTTTACATGTTATACCATGGCAGCCATGCAAATCGATTACAACTGGAAATGACAACTCTTCCAGTAATGCATATCCCCATTGTTTAAAAGACGCAAAAAGCATTCCACAAGTAATATAAAATCTCTTGCTTCATCTCTTCAGTCTCCACAAAGAAAGTAAAAAAAACCCCATGCATACAATTAAACCCATGAGAACCAAACACAAGTACTCAGATACAGAATTTTAAAATGTTAATTATCCTGATTGAGACCTATGGTCATTTATATGGCACATACAGAAATAACATTGAAGAATAAACCAGAGACACAAACCCTTGTACTAATATGAGAAAGGAAATACTAATTTTAGTGGAATAGAATTATTTTCACATAACTGGGGAGGGAATAACAGCAGTTACAAATATAAATCCCACTCTGATCATAAGTATGCACACAAGCCTCAGATGTACAGCATTTTGAATGAGGGCCTTTATAAAGAATCAGTGGGTAATCACTGACCTTGTAGTATTTTTGAGTGTTTAAAATGAACAACCAGGCACAGTTTACTTCTTGTAGAGTGTACAAGACACGGTCTACTTCAGGTCTGTTTTTTGGATCTCTTTTACCTAACATTATTAATGAAGTTGTACAGCATTTTCTTTACGAAGTTTGTCTTGCAAAGTGTACTATGTGATGTTCTATTATTTGCAAATTGTCTGGGATTTATTACAATTTCCTTACTATAGAATTAGGCAAATTGACAATTCTTCAGTTATCTTGCCCCAAATCAAGCTAATTTTTTTCTCAAAATTACATGCATTTTTATTTGAAAGCAAATCTGTATTCTCAGGATATCACCGAAGCTGAGAGAAAAAACAGAAACTCTCCAACAACATATTTTCGTGTTAGAGAATTCATACATTACTTTATTTTGGCCAGGATGTTGTTCTGGCCAGGATGTGCAATATAAGTTATTTCATCTGCCGATAGCACTGGTTGTGCAGGGAAAATCATTCCATCATACAAGACATTTTCTAGATTTTCCCAAGATTTTATACAGTCAAAAAAGCTCATCAGTTTCAAAGCTCATTGGTCCTTTGTTAACCAGCCCCCAGTATTTAGTTTTTCATTGGATCTGAATTTCCTCACCTCTGATGCTAATTAGGTCCTTATTCCTTGATTCCTTTATCAGTCTTTTCTGGACCAGGCATCACCAACCATGCCAGAGGCAGAGTCTGAGGGCATATGTTCATAGATGGCCACTGATGTTCCACTGATGTTCCATTGATGGCCGTTATCTTTTGGGCTATGCAGTGTTGCGTCTTGCTCAGCCCTGCTTCGGGATAGCTCGGTGGAACCTCGGGGCTGGAAGCGCCACTTATTCAGAGGGTTTGGAGCGATCCGATCTCAGCCAGGATCGAGCCCTTGTGCGGGAACCAGTGGCCCAGAATGTGGGCTCGCCAGAACCTCTCATGCTGTAAGCAGATATCCCAATGGCGCTGCCCCAGGCTGGGCAGCCTGCCTTTGGTAGGTGCAGATAGCAGCTCGCTGAGTGCACGGCAATCTGGAGCACAAAGAAAAGGAGAGGGAGATTTCTGGCAGGTGTGCAGGTGGTTTATTATAGTCCAAGAGAAAACAGAAATCTGCCGAATTACGCACTAAACACGAACTTTTAGGCACAGGAAACAGGGCGTGGAAAACACTAACATCCAATAATGTGGGGCTTACAGGGTGGGACACAGTAATAACAACCAATTATTAAAGATTACCTAATAACTGACCAATAAACTGCTGAACTGCGAAGAAGTCTCTGGAAAGGGAGGCTGGGTTTGTGCTTCTCTCCACCCCAGGGGATGTCTAAGGGGTGTTTTTAGACCTCCAACTCCTCTTCCTGAGCATCCTTGGATCCCGTGTCACTCAACCGCTGTATAACCAGTGCCTGAGCAACAGGCGGGGTCCGAGCCCCCCTGAGGGAAGGCACCACCACAGGGCTAGTCCCAGTGATTGGTGCAACCATGCCTAAAAAAACCCCTTCAAATTCCTTTTCCCAAGGCGAAGGCATACCAATCCTGACTAGAGAAATAAAATTAAATTTTAAAGGTTATTTTCAACAAGGAAAGTAGGGGGTTACTTTTGCTCCAAATTGTAACACCTAAGGAAACCATCAGCATAAAAAAATAGGTGCACTTCCAAATCGCACAAAAGGACAAAAAAATCCTCAGATTAAACAATATGTATTGAATTTCTACATTTTTTATATGTCCAGAATTTATACAAACTTGTCTGATAGGCAAGCTTCCTGTGACATTGCATAACGTGACACATGGATGCCTTCAAACAAGGCCTTGTCTGCATTTTTTCTATATTCTTAAACCAGAGATCTAATAGGGGGTTACAATTTTTCAGAGTGGCAGGGTTAGAATAGATAAGGTACAATTTTCCTTTCCACTTCCACAGAACAATCTCATGCCTGCAGCAAACCCCTGGCATATATAAATATTTAAAACAAATATGCTTTTCTTCTTTTGGCATTTCTTCAAGCTATGTTTTCCAGCCCTGATATCCAATATAAGCTATGATGATTAAATAAATATATTGTGTCTCAGCAGTGGTTTTTCACCATGTGCTCTTAGAGGCACTTTCTGCTTATGATGACTGTTTAAAAAACTCTTAGATTCAGAATCCAAAAGGTCAAGTAGTCAAAACTATTCTCCTCCATCTGCACAATAAACAGAAGGATTTAATCTGCTGACACTTCAGGTGCCCCATAGCTCTATTTCATTTTTACCTATCCCAAAATAACCACTTTTGCTTTTGCATGTGTAAAGTATCTGTGCCTAAGAATAAACAGACAAAAACCCTGCTCTGACTCTTCCCCGAAACACTGAGCAAAAGTGTTGAGGGTCAGAAATTTTACTTCCTATATTTCACAGAGTGTTACATTTCTCTTAACTTACCTCTATTCAAAATCAGGTTTTGGGTACACAAAACCTATTTTCAATCATTGGAAAATAAGAGAACTGTATTGTCCAGGCAAAACCAGGGTAGACCAATATGCCATTAATTGCCATGGCTGCTCTAGTCCTCGGGGATTGATTAGGTGAGGTATGACTGCTAGGATCATCTGGGCAAGCTACTTTCATGGCTGTAGAAGAATGCTGCAGATAAAAAGCGTGCGTTACTGGAAGTCTTCGGCGGCAATCTCGTGACCTGAGGGAAGCGATTCCAGACTTGCCCAGTTCCCCCGGGGGGTGGGATTGCTGCTGCCTTAATTCTTCCTTGCTGGTGTTTGCAGGAGCTCACGCATGCGGTTTAACTGAGGCAGTAAAAGTGAAGAGACGACTGAAAAGACGAGTCCAGATGAGTCCACTTGAGTCCAGATGATTTTATTACTGAAGTCGCAGCAGGCAGCGGATGAAAGACAAGGAGGG
>VZRZ01002837.1:1275109-1378378 GCA_013398175.1 Climacteris rufus | reverse complement strand
CCCCTCCCCCCCCACTGTGGGCAGAGCGCCCCGCGGCGGCCCAGGGCCTGCCACCCCTGGCTGCATCTGCGTGGTGGGGGGGAGGGCCCGGCCCCCGCGATGCCCGCACGGCAGGGCCAGGCCAGGCCGTTGGCCACCCCCAGAGGCACTGCAACAGAAGAAGGTAAAAAATTCCATCCTTGAAAAGAATTTTTTTATGTAAGTCAGTTGCAAAGAAACAATATCATATTCCTCCCTAAATGGGCAAGTGTAAAATGCTCACTGGTGCTGAGGCTGGGGAAAGATTTGTCTTTAAGGCACTGTTTCTCATACAGTGTCTTTGGTGTGGCTCTAACTTCTCTTTTTATGTTGTCCTGCATGTTATTTCATAATACTCATACTGATGCTTCTGTGATTCCTCTGTGGTAAATAAAAACTAGATTTGAAAAGTAAAGGGTCTAAAAAGTTTTTTCCAAACAAATACCTGTACAGGAGATAGTTAGAATCACAGCTCACTTTTTCTCCTAAACAGAGGGTTGCAATTCCAAGTTTTGTTTCTAAATACATATGGAGAAACTGTAACCAGGCAGAAAAAGAAAAAAAATAGGCTGACTCTGCTGCAGCAAACAAGGGAGATTATATAATTGTAGAGGAAAGTTTAAATTACAAATTGTCATAAAGACTGAAACAATGCCCAGAATCTTCCCATATTTCATCTTCTATCCCACTAACAACATATCGATTGTGCCATCTTTTCCAAGCTTTGCTGCAGAACAAACTCTGAGATCAGGCTTCATTTGACGAAGAGCTGAACAGATTAATTCATAGCCAATGAATTCTATTAGGGCTTACTTGATAGTATCGTTTCGTTACTGAGAAACTTTTAGATGCTTTTCTTGTTGTTGGTTAGAATTCATAGCTGGGGATATATAATGGAAAAATATATCAAAATAATTTGCAAAACCTCCTTGAGTTACTACTCTGCTACTTATTCATCTATTTGGGGGAAATATGATTGCCCCACCACCTCAGAATAAGCAGAGTAAATTGCCTTGAATGTATGAATACATTGTGGTACCTGTGACTTGAAAGGTATCTGCAGATGTAGTCACAAACAAACAAGGAATCAAAACTAGCTTAACTAGGAAGCTAAAAGTGCTAAGCCCAGATGTTCTCGAGGTTGCGACAGCGCCTTTATGCGTGCATGATCCCTGCCAGGGTGAGTTGTATAACTCTCCCAAAGGACAGAGTCTTAGCTACCGCAGATAACCTGTTTCTGCTGGCTCCTCTGGGACGAGAGTTTCCCCAGGCGTGGTGTGGTAGTGCAGACGAGAATAAAAGGCTAGACAGAGGACTCTTTCCCGGGGTAGCAGCTGTTTATTGTAAGTCCAGTGTTGCGTTTCTCAGGGTCCAGAGATCCAGATGGCTGAGTAACCCAGAAGAAAGAGCCTGGAAGAAGCCCTGCAGGGCTCTTTTAAAGGGAGATGGGGTCAAGAAACACCCAATGGGGAACGGCATAGTTCAAAGTGACCAGTGGAGAAGAGCTTTCCAGGACATAGCCATATATGGCATCTGAGATATGGGTACAGGTAACACAAAGGCAATATGGGATTTTACCACAGCTCAGGCAGAGAGTTCAGATATTGGAAGAAGAAGGCTGAGGGCTTTGCCTGTGCTTTCTTCCCACCAAAACCTGAAGCTCAAAAGCAGCAGCTTCTGCCAAGCCTGCTGCTACAGGAAGCTCCCTGCTTTGAGGTCAAAAAGCTACAGAAAACATAAGAACTGTCATATTATGTCACATCAAAGATCTATATAGCCTAGAATCCTTTCTCTTACAGGTGCAAATGAATAGGGAAAATTTATTTGGCATGGGAAATAAAAACATTCCTCATGACTGATGCTAGACCTTCAGGTAATCACTGAAGATCTGGAGTTTGTATTCAGACATGGAATTTAAAATGTTACCATTGTTTTTGCTACCATGTTTTTGAGTTAATTAATATTTTATCTTTCATAGCATCTCAGCAACAGATTCCTTGATTTCACAATGATTCCTTCCCAGTCCTCAATACTCTATGTCAGTTTTGCCCAGATTAGTTCCTGAATAGTATACTGAATGCTAGTTTTAAAAAGTCTACCTTAGCTTTCAGAAGCAGTCTCTGTATAAGCAAAAAGCTACAAGCCAAATTTTTCACTCTCTCTTTTCATTCCTTCTAAATTTTCCTTTTTAATCGATATTTAAATAAAATTATTGAAAAAATCCTGAATTTATCATAGTATTACACACAACATGATTTCAAGTTGGAAGCGTGTCCCATTCACCCTGATTTTACACAATCAGAAAAAAAAAAAGCTCTTACATTTTTATTCAAAGTCTGTTTCTTGGGTTTAATGAGTAAAATCCCATTATTCAATCAGTATTCTGCAAATCTAAATCTCAAAGCAAGAGATTAGTGAATATTTATTGAAAATCCATTAATATCCAGATATCCGTTTTCTTTTCAAAATATTTGTGAGAACTGTATAATTTCCACAGCAAATTATGCAAATGTACTGTACAAGCTCTCCAGCACAGCTCAGGCAGTACAAATCCTGACCTTCTAACACTCCTGCTGTTCTTGCTCTGGGCTTCTCTTCATCAGGCTGCCAATCTATGCTACAAAGCAGAGTTTTGCAGTGTTGCTAAGTGTCCACTAAAAGCTAAGATAATATCGATGAGCTTATTTTACACAAGAGTACTAAATCCAGACCCAAAGACTCATATCAAAGAAAAGCTTCTGGACTGAATTTGTCCAAAAGTGGAGCTAAAATTGATGTGAGGATAGCTAGATAACTCTGCAGTCATATTATGCAAATATTCAGCTGGATAGATTGTTGGGTCAGAGGAGATAATCAGAATGATGAAATGTCCTAAATTCTTCAGCTACTTACCACCTTCAATGAGGAGAAACCCCAAACTATTAAATCTTAACTTATTCTACCAATAAAACATGTCTGGAAAGGTTATATCACACTCAATGTTCCTACTGTAGTACCTGAGATGAAATTGGTTGTTTGGTGCCAAATATGCCTCTTCAAATTGTTGCATCTTTATAAAAATACGCACTTTTTGCATGTATGGATGCATTTGTGCTCTTCTAGGTGGGTAACCACAGGTAGTGCAGCGAAAATAACAACATCTGTGCAGAAATAAAGTGCTACACTGTGGTAGCCAGTATTAAGGTAATTTTCTCAGGAAATCCTAATTAGATTTCCTATTCTGATTGAAAAAAAAAAGTATTTTAAAAAATTGAAAAAAAAAAGGATTTTATATTGATGTCTTCTGGCTAGATGCCAGGAAGACAAACTTATTACAGTGCTATATAGAGTCTAAATTTTCTAAAGAACAATGTGCAAAGAGATCTGTAGAGACTTTCAATGTATATATGTTGTGCTATTGCTTTCTTTCCATAAAAGGCCAAGAAGGGAAGCAGTGAAAAGTCTAACAAGCAGTTTTTTATTCTCTGTAAGGGAATTCTATTCTATTTCTATTCTTTCTTCCCTTTTTGATAGACTGTGCAGAGAAATGTTTTTCCTCTTTACACATTTATTATCTACTTTACTTAGTCCTAATAAATGTTAAACTCTTGATTTTCTTTTCTTGGCTTTACAGATAATTTAGAAGTAGGGTTCTTATACAGTAGTGGAAGTAAGTTGTTCTGTCTATATGTGTAGATCACTGAGAGCATATGCTTACTATTCATCATCTTAGTTACCTCATAGGAACCTGGGAAAAGAAACTCCTGTACACCATGAAGCTATTTTGCTTTAGAATACTATAGCGTATGAAGTAAAAGGCTGTCTGGGGCTCAGGGAAATGACAGAATCTAGTGTAAGGCTCTTTTTGCAGTGCATTTGGAGAGTTAATCAGTTGAGAAAAAGGATTTAAAATAGCAAGAAGGCAGCTGGGCAACCTGCTGTCAAACAATAGAGGAGTGCTGAGGAGTCAGGTGTCTCTTAAGTCTCCTTCTCTGTGTGATTTAGATGATGTTCTCGGGATTGTGGAGAAATAATTTTTTTCCTTTGCCCCATATATGGCAATATTTTCTGCTCCACTACACAGATATGATAGCCCCAATGAAGGTGTCTCCCAAAATGGGGTCAAATTGACTACAGAAGAGCCATGTAGATGAGCAAGAGAGATTCACTGACTCCTAAAATGTCCCTGATCTAGCTTTCCTATCTTTACTTGTTCCTCCCAAATTCACACAACTTCCATCACACCACAGCTAAAAAATTATGTGCAAATTAATTAGTGTTCTGTTGCTGTTACAATACTTAATGTTGCTGCAAAGCAATGAGACTGAAATAAGTTACCATCTTTGAGATGGCACAATTAGTTTTGCTTACTTTCCAGGGCAGCTTGCACTGGCTGATTCTCATTGCAATTTATTTCCCTTTCGTCTTGAAGGACTAATCTCTGTTATATCCTTGAAGTATTGCCTTACACATATCTATAGATAAATGTGAGTGCAAAACACTCTCATGATGGAGCTCACATTCTGATAAAACTTTTACAAATTCACTGCATCAGAAACAACACAAGAACTAGCAAGAGTCCTTACAGGTAACATAGTAGGTGCAGAAAGGTCCTGAAACTGAGGAAAGTTCTAGTCCATCAGTAAAATTCCTTACTTCCATTCTATTTGAATTCATTTCTGCACTGAACCCAAATTTTAAAGAAACCCACAGGAGAACTGCATGTTTAGAATGGATCACTTCATGATGAGTACTGTTTTCCTCGGGGAAGCGTTAAACAGACATTTAATCCTTTAAGATAACAAAAGGATACAATGACCTGGAACTTCCACACCTGTATGAGTGCTGAATCTAACAGCATGTAAAAGCTATTGACTAGGACTAAAAGCAGAAAAGACTGGTTTAAACATCTTACCTGCTGTAATGATCTTGTCAAAAGAAACAGTTGATGAGGGATCAGGATCAGAACCAGAGCAACTGGGGTATAAGATAAACATTGAGCTGCTTGACTCTGACAAAACTGAAGTGATTGGGAACTTTAAAACTGTTAAAAGAAAGGCATGTAAAGATATAATTTTTAGACCATGGCTCTTGACTAAGGTACTGAACTTCAGTGCAAGTCCCAGTTTAGCTACCTGCCTTCCTTTTAAATGTTTAAAGCCCTAGAGCTAATAAAATATCTTTCTTGTGTTATAATGTGCTATGATGATTACATACTCCTTAGAAAGAAAACATTTACGTTAATGGAAAGAAAATTGTCCATTTCATCACACCTTCTCTGCAACTTTCAGCTGACATGTTATGACAAGCCAAGGACACATTTCATTACTGAAAAAAAACTCCTATGAGATAATAGTCTCATTCTTCTCTCATCCACTTTTGTGAACTGGCTACAGGAAGCAGTATTGTTCTTGAAAGCACAGAATTGGCAAAAGATATTGTCAGCTTAGTCACCTTTGGGTGAATGATCAGCCTGGCATTGTGTTTGTTTACTTTGTGTCAAAGTGCTTGCAAATGTGGAGCAGATTACCTTCACATCTCTTTCATAAACCACAGTTTCATTCTAAGTGAATTAGTATTTTCATTCAGTAGATTCTGAGTTTTGTAGTAGCTTGCAGAGGAGAAAACTAAAAAGCAAGTGCAAAAATGATCCATTACTATGTAACAGTTATTAATTATTAATTAATTATTTTAATTACAATATGGAAAGATTTTTTTTTCTGTTTAAGTAAAGGAAAAATACAGATGGTGATTATTTCTAGTTAATTCACTTTCAGACTGTGCTTCCAAAATACTGCACTTAGCAACTAACTGGAAGAATACTTTTCATTATATGCTTCAGCTAGACAGATAAACATCTCCACTGTTCAAAACCATCAAAAATGTTCACAAACCAGCACAGTTTGTGACTGTGCAGCTGTTCTGTACTCTAATGCTGCTGAAATTTAAAAAGGAAATAGCTCTCCTTAAAAATGCCATGCAGTTTTCAAGAATGATAACTGTTCTGCTTGGGTTTTCTTTACTTATGCTTGACATTTTGAAACAGTTATAATTGACATTATAACAGACTACCTGTCAGACTCGAATTGCATTTGGCTGCTAAACAACATTATACCTATTGATAGTATTGTCCATCACTGACTAGCATTACCTTAACTGTTTGCACTGCCTTACAAACTCTTCTAATTAATAATGGACAAATCATCGCAGTTTGAGATTTGTTCATGTTTGGAAAAGGACAAAAATCCTTATCACTTGAACTTCCCTAAGAGAGTTACATCTTTCAGTCTTTCAGACAGTGTCAGGTGTTGGAAATAACATCATCCATTGTGCAATCGAGAATAAAGGAAGAAGTATGGCTATGTTTATGCTGCTCTGTGTTTTTGCTTCTGAGACAATTTCCAGCAGAGGAAGCTATTTCAACTGTTCAACTTAATTATCAAATTTATTTAGTATGTATGTCCAGCAGTCTAGCAAACACTCCTCAAGGAATACTGGCCAGGGCTTCGGCCCCCTTTCAATCTTTTTTTCTGGTGTCAAGCTCCTGAGTCATAACATCCTGAGTCCCCATACTTGTTGACAATATTTCATTGTATCTTTGGGAATGTTCTATATGATAATTTCTAAATGTCTTAAATAGTCTAAATGTTTGTGGGGTTTTTTTTTTGGTTTGTTTTTGTTTTTTTGGTTTTTTTTTTGCCAGCAAAGAAATTTTATCCCTGTTTGGGGCGGGGCGGTGTGGGGGGGGAGGAAGGAGCAACAAATCTGTAGGGTGTGAGTGAATACCTCTATCTGCGTCTCATCTCTTTTTCTCCAACATGAAAGTTTGATGATGAGATCCTGGAACAGGGAACCTTGAGAGGGGCTGGGGGAAGATCACTAACTTGGAATTGGCCTTCTTATGTTCATAAAAAGAACAGGAGAATCAGAAAAGAATAGGATCTTTTGGCAAAGAAATTACGCTGCCTGTGAGTGGACATGTAACATCAACATGAAGGAAGCAAGACATTCTTATAAGTAAGAAGATACTGGGGCGATGTCCATAAGGTTGCTCATGTCTATCCTAAGACTGTGCCTCACTGGGACAGTATAGGATACACTGTCTTGTGTTTCTTCTGTGGAAGAACAAAATCTGAACAGAGGCTGAACCATCTAGCAGGAATTGTCTTAATTATCTTGACTCTCTTGCAACTTGTTGAAACTGTAGCCAATATCAGGTGTGTGCTCAATGTTAGGGGAAGAGAACAGCCTGAAGAATGTTTTGCAGTTGGGAGAGACAAAACAGGGAGCTCATGTAAGTTTTACAGACTTTTTCTTCTGGGTTGTGTCGTGGGGTTTTGGGGGGTTGGGGGTCTTGTTCTTCTAGCACTAGTAGCTCAGAAATAGTGCTGCTGTCTGAAACAGACTATTTTCACTGTGGCAAGAGAGGAAGAGCAGGAACTGGTTGGATGAGCAAGCACAGCCACACTCGGTAGTTTTTCAAGTGGTCTGATGGTGACAGAAGCATTCATGTGTGCAGAGCAGCCAGCTGGAGCACTGTGCCTGGCAGGGCAATACTAGGCTCTCCCTGTGGCTTATAGATGGGAGATTTGGATCTGCTAGCAGTCCTTACCTTGAGGCTTTGCCAGTAGTGTCAGAGAGACTTCAAGTGAAAGAAGGAGGTATGACTGAAAAGCCAAAGGGCTAGCACCATGTAAGAGCTGTAGCTGTGCTGCTCATCATTTGGGCAGTTCTCGAGTTATCCATGTGAAGATAAAAGAGGCCCTGACTCTGGTCATGACTGAATATCTGAGAGTTTCATAGGCAGTTTTGTGTAGGGTTCGTCTGTGGCAGATGGAAGAATGCTCTGGTGCTGTGAGACAGTGTACTTTACTGAGCCGAGTGCTCTCTGCCACTGTCACTTCACAGGTGGCTTCACACAAGGTTTTGGGACCCATGTGCTATATTCCATTATATCGTGTAATAAATGATATGAGTTACCATAGTTTCTGTATAAAAACTTCTTTCCTCAAGAGTTTTTTTCACCTGTCATTGACTTGTAGCTAATAAAACCCTACTCACCAGGGTATTTCTTCCTGATTTATCTACCACAGAAAAATACAGTTTAGATTATATTAACAGCATGAATTAAATGCTGCATTACGAGGCAGTTTGCATCCATGTAGATAGTCTCACATGCTGTTACTGTTCTTATCCCAGAGCCTTTGTTATTTTCAGTATCTCTCCATCATGCTACAGTCTGTCAGCGCAGACATGCCCTGAGATTGATTAGAAATGGCTGCCTCCACACTTAATTTTCATAGTGTTCCATTCTTTAGCTGCCTCTCCGCCTCTGCTGCAGACAAGATATCTGGTTATAGCTTGAACACAAAACTGAATTACTTTTAAAAATGCTTGAGCATCAATAGCAGTATAGGGAGAACCATCAACTCAGTGCCTCAGCAAGTATAAGCACTTGATATGACTTGTGAAGTCAACAGCCCAGACGTGTCTGTAGGGGTTACAAACACCACCCTGATTTGTGTGACCCTCAAGGTAGATATGTTTTTGAGAGAGTGAAATTCTTTTGGTCTGATTTGGTTTTTAATCCAGGTGATAGTGTACTTTCTCACAGAATCCAACAGATTTCACTGTCTCCCCTTACTCCCCAGTGCATTATTTCTGGGAAGGAATAGGCTATTATCAGATCATGATCCTCATGCCTTTCTTGGATTATCCTTTGCAATCTGTCTGGGTGACTGAGAGGTTTGCATTAGAATGGCAAGGCATATTTTGTTTCTTTTTCTGATGGTTCTGCATTTGGTAGAATTAAAATTCACTTTACTTGAACAGTAGGGTTGTAGTGAAATCCATTGCACGAAAAATCAAGGCATTTAGCTGCTTTAGATGCTGTCTTTATGAGGAAGATATTTATTTACAAAGGTATACTTTGTGATAACATTGTCCCAGACAGCAAATTAAAAAATGAGCAGTGCATAAACTTGTTTCAAAATGTACTGGACATTATTGATTTCTTTCAGCTACCTGCAAAACAAATATAAAAAAAAAAAAAAAAAGAGATAGTAATCATATACAACATGGAAAGCATGTACTTTCAGTGATAGTAAATATTTTATTTTAACATTTTCTATTAATGTTGTATATTGTGGTAGTGCAGCAATTTATGTCCTTACTATGCTATTGGCTTTTTCTGTAACAAACTTAAGATATTTTCTGTCCACACTAAGGATGTAAACGTCATGTATGACCCTTTACAAACAACTTTGGATTTTATCTGAAAGCAGCAAAAATATTTTTTTATTTAATCTGAAAGCAACAAAACCATTTTCTTAATTAAATGATTCTTAAGTACAAGCTTGAAACTATTGTGCCATAACTACTGACATATACCAAACTTTGGTTACATAGGTTGTGAACACTGGTTAGGAGCTGAGTGCCAGCATGAAGATCCAAAACTCCTTTACCAGTACAGCACCTGGGCAGCTGTCGCTTCAGGGGGGATGCCCAAGGGCTAACCGGGGTTGCGACTTTCCTAGAGAAAGTGTCCTGCAAGGGAAGAGCCTTTCCAGGGGCCTTTGCAACTTCTCCGGAGTGACCGGTGGTCTCAAAGAGTGTAGCCGCTTTGGCTACAAGTGGTTTCAGCTCGTAGTGATTCAGCTCTTTGTGAGATCAGCTCAAAGGAGACCACCTGGGCAAGCCCGGGGATGGAGAGAGACGAGGGAGCCTTGCGTGGTGAATTCCACAGGTAAGCTTTATTCAGCCATCCCTGTGAAGGGAACCAGAGGCTAGGCTTTTTCCCAGATCAGGGGTACTCACAGGGGGTTTGTATGGGGAAGGCAGGGGTGGGGTGGACACCATTTGGCCAACTGGATACAGACTATTACCATAAAAGAAGCAAGGCATGTTGGGGGTAACTTTTTGGTCACCGTAAGTTTTAGTAAGTTTAGGAGAGTTCAAATCTCTAGGGAGATTTGGCCCTCAGGCGTCTTTCCTCCAAGGGAGTGCAGAGAGCTCCAGCGCCAGGGGCTGGCAGCTCTCCACAGGCTTTGTTTGTTACAGCTATTATCACCAGCTATCTATGGGAGGCTGTTGCGGTGACCCAGCCCACCTTGGGGCTGAGTGACATCCAGTGAGTGGATTTTCCCACCCAGGACTCCAACCCTGAGGGTGGATCCAACGGCAAGACCAAGGTTTAAGGCTACTCCCCACTGGGTGTCCATCTAGCAGCATCTCCTCCTCTCCTTCTAGAAACCTCGCTGTTCCCTTAATGTCATTGGTTTAGACTCTTATGTTTATTCATGTGTTTCACTGCCTACATATTGAGTTCCAGAAAGTTCTGTTTGGTTTGGTTCCCCATTGGTTTGTTCAAATACGTTCCTCCCCTAACCCTTCGTGATTTGCTCCCTGGCACCCCTCGTCATTCCCTTATTGGTTTATCCCTTTGTTCCTCCCTTTTTCCATCCCCATTTAAAAGTGTCTGTAACTGGCACCCAGTGCTGTTTTCCTGCTGTCTCCCCTTCTGGCTGAATCTTCTGTCCCTGGAGGCAGGAATAAAGCTAGAATTACAGACAACTGAAGGGTCCCTCTTTCTTTCCTTGCCCTCGCCTGTTGCTTGGCAACCACCCTGCTGCAGCCAGCTCTTCAGCAAGCCTCCTGCAGGCAGCTCGGCAGAGAGTGACCAGCTGCCAGAAAGGACTCGGTTTGCTTCGCTGCCGGGGCACCAAAACTTGTTGCCTGCCTGGCCACCAGGCGGCTAGCGGCCAGAGTGGCAGAGGAGGCCATTAGACGAACCAGATCACCCTTCCCACCAGGCAATCTTAATGTATTTGTGCTGCAGGTGGATGCAGAATACACATTTAGTCTTTGAGTTCAAAGGAAAGTGTCACTGTCCCAAGCTTAGAAATTCCTCCTTATATAATGGTTATATTATCTTAGGAGACAGAGAGAGAGTTGATGTTAGACTGTCCTGGGCCTGTAATCAGTTTGGCTACACTGAAGCATCCACATACCCTTGGTCTGTAGAGATGTCAGGTAACTGCCATGAAATTTCTTTGATTTGGGAAATTCTTAGCCTCTTAAGGAAATAAATTCATAAGAAGTGACTCCTCAAATGTTTTATTTTTCACAGAGATATATATATAGAAGAGAAAACATTGAATCTTAGTGCCAATCTGAAACGCTAGACAGTGAGGTACCATGGAAAATCTGGACCCAAGTCAGGAATGCAGAGGCAGGCTGTAAGCCTGATTTATCTTCATAGTGTAAGCAGAGAAAATAACCTTCTAAGTATTGTGTTTTCAATTACAAAGATTTGGTTTTTACATTTTTTTTTAATGATATTAACACTTAAATCAGTAACAATATGAATTCGTCCTCTGTCTCAAAGATATGAGGTAACCCTTAAAAATGCTTGGATATAAAGCCTTAAGCCAAACATTTGAATAGGCTGTGTTCTAATCAGTTGATTATTAATTGCAATCATCCTACCCAAGACAAACAGTATTCTCACATAGCTAGTATCTGACTGGTTTCTGGTCAAAATTGCCATTTGAGACAAAATGAGCCTTACCACTTCAGATAAATTAGAAACTCAAACCAAAGAAAATCTTATATAAGAAATAGGTAATTTCATCTTTGTTTTCTTTCTTACTGTGTGCATATTTTTCTGGTTGGTTGGTCAGTTTCTTGGTTTTGTTTTGTTTTGAGGTAGACCTTAATTTGGTGTAAATCAGGATCATTTTCATGGTTTTAGTGACACCTTTGCCTGGTTGCCAAATGCAAATCATAATTTGGTTTGAAGCACCATCATTCTGCATGAAAGGTTGCTGAGGTTTTTATACCCGTATTAAAGACAGCTTCAGGTGACCCGGAAGAGGCATATCAGCATTAAAATACATTGCATCTTCCTACTTTTTCATGGGTTGCTTCTGTGCTGTTGATAGAAAATAGGGCAAAAATGACTTCATGAGGTTGAGCCAAAATACAGTTTTGGTTAATTATTACTAGTATGACACATTTCACACTGTTAGGCAGCTATAATTTCCTACAACCATGAATAAAAGTACTGAGAAAAAAAAATCAAAATAAAATCAAGAGACCAAGAGAATAAAACAAAACAATTCTTACAATAATTCTAATGCTATTCTTATTGCTGTCATTGGGTCTTTCTCCGGTGTCATATAGTTACAAAAAAGTAAGAAGATTAATTGTTAATGGGATCTCTGATACAATTCCTTTCATAGTGTCAACATTAACCAACAATTTAAATGCATTACATCAAGAAGTTAAAAGGTATCTGTGAGATTATTTGTTACCTGGGATCATACGTAACAATGAAACTTTATTTTCTGACCTTGTGATTTTCAACTATCTGCTGAAAAAGAGACTTATTAAAGACTTATCTGAAACTTACGACTTATTAAATTTAAGACTTCGTAATGTATTTAAGAATTTTCATCTTCTAGAATAAGAAAGAGAGGAAGATCTTGAGATTTGACACCCATTGCCTAGCAAAAGAACACTGAAGTGCTTGTTCCCCACATGAAGCTTTTTAACAGTTTGCTTTTCAGTTGTGTTTTAAAACATTTCAAAAAGGAGTAGAAAAAAAATGTTCCCTAATGCCAGTTGAGGAAAAACAAAACCAAACACCAATTAATAGCTATAGTTAACCTATATGGAAACTTCATTCAGTAACATTTCAGCATTCACACATTATTTGCCCAAATCTTAAAAATGTTAAAAAACTTCTAACATTCTTGCTATAGGAAGAAAAAATAACTGATCAGTTTAGTTCAGATATGAAATGGTGAATCTACTCTTTTAGCACAATAATAGGCCATGTTTCACAAAATGTTAGTCATGATTAGAAGTCATGACCTTCACTGAATTCCATCCACTGATTTTTATTTTTTTTTTTTTGTTTTTGTCCCATTAGAAATTGTGTATCTGCTTTGTATAGGTAAAGGCAGCTGTATACAGTGACATATTGCAACACATTTATGTATCTGAACCTATGAAGGTCTTACAACAGACTATTTCATAGTATTTATTCTTCTGAAAGCACAGTTATGTGAATAAGCGGAATGTCTCCAGCCTGCATTTTAAGGTACTTCTGTCCTAGAAGTAACATCGTAATTGGACCATAATCATAGTTCAAGTATTTGAGTGGAAGTAAAAAAGCGCTTGTGAGGAAGAATCACATTGAAGTTCTGTTTCATATCTCTAGTTGTCCTTTTACCTTACACTCATTTTAATTGGTGCTATAAAAGATTTAATTTCATAACTTCAAAATCACCTATATAGCCTTATAGCTAGTCTTTATAATTCACTGGAAAACTACTAGCTAACATACACAATAGAGACACACACAAATACAAAAGCGTTTTGTTAACTAAGTTGCTGCAGGTAGTAGAATGATCATAATGTACAATGTAACACTACGCTACGAATGCTGAGGCAGAAAGCCAGGGCAGAGAGAGATCTAAAGAACTGTAATTCATAGCTCCTTATCAGTAGACACACAATATGTACTACATGGTGATGTACCTGACTACTTGTATAAAATAACGAGCCTCAGCTAAAATGTAAAGTTCTTAGTGTTATGAGAAAGCTGTAACATTCAAAGGATCTCATGCAAGAAATGAATCTGTGGCAGCAGAAAATTATAGCTACCTCAGATCTCATTTCACAGTAGAGAAATATGTGAAAATTTATGGCATTTAGCACTGAGATGCTCTGAAAACAGCAGAGGTACTCTGTGATCTCTAAAAATAATTTTGCTGGAAAATGAGTATGCATAAAGTTCTCCAGACTTTTGTAAGATTTTTTTAATGTGGGATGATAATTACAAGTGAACTCCTTCCAAAATAGAATAAATAAAAAAATGACCCTTCAGGCTAACAATAAGTGAAATTTCACAGGAGCCTATCTGGATCTCCTGGAGAATAAGGGTTTTTTTACAGTCCTCTCTCCTACAGGCACAGAACCTGGTCTCTGAGTTTTCTGGCTTCAGTATTTATTTATTTTGTGTACTGTCACAGCACTGAAATGTAATGAGATGTATTCTGTTAAAACATTTATACTTGCAAATACACACACACACACACACACACACACACACACACAGACACTTTTCCCTGTTAGAAAACCAAGAGTCTAAATCATCACCATATCTGCTTCAGGCCAAATTTGGCTATGCAAATATAGAGTCTTGTTTGATCTGCCCAAAGAACTCCATGGCAATCAGTGGGCAAATGCCAGCAACTCCAGTGGATGTTCCAAGGGACAGACAGCATCCTCTGCTGTCCCTATTCAGCATGCCCAGCAATGTTCAAGGCAAAAGCTCCTGAGAACTACTCCTGCCCATCTGTAGCTGTTTCATACAGAGCTGTGAGAGCACAAGACATCTTTATTAGGTTGTGTAGCATGTTAAGTTACATGTGTTTGTCCTTGCTTCCCTGCGCTGTAGACAAATGTACTAAAAGTAGAAAATAATAAAAACAAGTTACTATAGGTATTTCTAAGTCAAAATAATGTTAATGCCTGGGGCCAGTTCTTGTGGCAGAATATACTATACCAAATCCTTTCACGCCTTTCAGAATATGCATATATAACCACATGGACTGAGCAGTATTTGAGATTACAAGACCTTTCCACTAAATCTCTATCTTAGTATGTAATTGTGGATTGCAAATGAAAAACATTATCCTCTGGAAGCAATAGTGTTCATGAGTCAATAATGGACATCTCATTTACTTTTAGCCTCTTTTTTTGCTCTTTGTGTTTTTACTGTTTCCAGTAACAAACAGTCTCCTTGGTAATGCCAGTGGTGCTGTTTGCATCGATGTCAGTGGAATTATGCTGCTGTAAATTGGACCAGAATTAAGTCTGTGACAGGCCAACTATGCTGCAGAACCCTCCAGGTGAACAATTATATTTGAGTTACATATGCTTTTACAATCAATTAATGTGGAAGACTGTTTCAAACTGTAGGTCTTGCTGATCATGTTATCAGGATTTTTTTCCTTCCCAAACAAGGGAATTTGGAAGAATTAATTTAATTCTGTACGATCTGATCCTATGAACTTTTGAGGAAGAGATTAGGTCAGTTAGGTTTTTAAAAAGGGAACTTCAAAGAAATAAAAATCATTATCTGAATAAATAATACAACTAATCACATCTTAATAAAAAGAAATTTGCTAGCAAGCTTTTATGAAAAAGCAATCTTGACTTTTGACAACATCTAACAAGCACACAACAGAATGCTGCATAGCCAGGATTTTTGCAATGAGATCACTCAGGGGCTTAAATTAAGCAAGTACTAAGAGCTTTACTGGACCATAGCCAAAATGCTCAGAAACCATGCAGTTTCTCTTAAGGTTTAAATATTTTTGAGAAATGTTCTATCATATGTGTTTGTTCTCTTATTCACCATCTTTCCCCAGTGCTTGCTCAATATAACAAAACACATTGTACTTAATACAAAAGCATGAGATTTCCCACTGTTGACCACTTTCCATGCTGGAAATTAATAATATGTTCTTGTTTGTGAATTCGATTCTCCTCTTCATTTATAAGTTTTATGTCAGTGGAATTATATAGAAGAGCTTTTTATTCAAAAGCATTTTGCAAAATATGTTCTGAAAATTGAAATAAATTACATTGATCTTAGCTTACAACCTTTGATAACTACTTTTAAATATGGTTTTACCCTCTATGTCAATATGTTTTCAACTATTTGCATGGTTGATAAACAATTCTTATTGCAATCTGTATAATGCCGATATGGCCTATGCGACATAAAAATTATCTAAATATAAGTAAATCTAGAAAAAAAAACCACACCAAAACTTCAACTCCCACCTCCCTGCAAAATCTGTAGTTACAGCGGTAGCTGAGTAAGAATAGGTTAAGGCAAAATCAACATGTTTGTTCATTAAAACAATCTGAATAACTAGAAGTAACCATGGCATCAAATTAGTAATTTAATGCCAATTTGTCTTATCTTTAACAGAAAAACAAGACAAAAAAACACCTACAATTTTTCTTTCAAATTTCTTGTGGATCCATGTGCTAGTACTATAGCAATTATCCAGGCAGTTAAGATTGAAAAAAAAAAAAAAATTTCTTCCTTGGTAACCTTTATCTTAGCACTTCAGAATAATATGCTCACTCTAGCACAATTAGACACAATAAATAGGAGAATGACTATTCTGATACTTTTTGCAAAAAGGAAAAAAGATATTTTTCAGATGGAAATTATTATATTGTATGGAATTATCTTTCCTAACTTGCATATGAAAAGAATTTCAAAAGCTTTGAGATGTAAACTATCATAGTCAAATCACCCAGAATGCAGCCAGACTTAATGAATCTGTAATTTGAACAAGAAATCTCTTGAGGATGGGCTATCTTAGGTGATTCCCTGCCACTGTACTAGCCATGCATAATTTGAATGGCCCACAGTTAGTGCTCAGTAACAGGATACTACATTTTGTTCTCATGTTTGGAAGCAGGAGGTTGTCACCACAAAAAATTCTGTGACCAACACTTTGATATAACCTAATCAAGATGCATAGGAACAGCATCAACTCTGTGATGCATTAGTCATCTTAAGTCCATGGAAACACTGGTAAAAGCAAGAGATTGGAAGTGATCATAGAATCTTTAATTTTGGAAAAGACCTTTCAGATCATCAAGTCCAACCATCAACCCAGCACGACCACCACATTCACCATTAAACCATGTTCTCAAGTGCCATATCCATGAGTTTTTTGAACACTTCCAGGGCAGTCTATTCCAATTCTTGAAATGAAAATCTTTTCATGAAAAAATCAAATCTGAACCTGCCCTGGAGGACCTTGAGACATTTTCTTTCATCCTGGCGCTTGCTGCCAGGGAGAGGAAGCCAAGCCACACCTTGCTACAACCTCCTCTGTGGCAGTTTTGGAGAGCAATAAGATCTCCCCTCAGCCTCCTTTTCTCTAGACTGAAAACCCTCAACTCCCTCAGCCACTCCTTCTAAGACTTGTACTCCAGACACTTCACCAGCTTTGTTGCCCTTCTCTGGACTTGATTTAGGGCCTTAATGTCTGTCTCATAGTGAGGTGTAGGAATGTGAATGGAAAACTGCAAGTCTTGACAAGGAGTTTAATATTACCCAAGCTTGGCTAGCTACAGCTTAGCAATAGTTGCTGACAACTTGACTGGAGAAGTTGTGTTGATAAGGCCCCAACTGCATAGAAAACTAATTGATTTGAACATTTTAAATTAACTTATAGATATAAAAGTTTGGATAAAAGTGTAGCCAAAGATTAAATAATGGAAAATATTACAGCTGGAGAGCATAAAGATGGTTCACTGGAGATTGCCCAGCAAGAGAAAACAGCTGGATAACTATTCCAGTGCCTGATATATAGCCCCCTGAAGTCATTGGGAATGCTTTAAAGGGATCTCAGGTCTGAGAAAATGTATTCAAAGCACAAACTTGTAAGCAGACTTACACTGATAGTGTCACAGTCAAAGGGTGGCACTGTGAAAGACAACGGACCTTCAAGCACACCCAAAAGGAGCAGGTGTAGAATATGTGGGTGGATTTTATTCAAGTTGTCCTGTGCAGATTTGTGCAGGGGGCACACAGGACACCTCAGAAACCAGCGCCTCTGGTCTGTCATTAGGAGTGAGGAGATCTGCTGGTACTACATGCCGATGGTGACAGCTGCTATCCCTGCTGTCATACAGGGGACTGGAACAGGAGCTCCAGCACTCAGAGCAAAACCTGATGAAGCCTGTAATCAAGCTTTCTGGTATGGATTAGTACAATCATGTCCTGTGGAGAGTAGGCACAGATGGAGACCTGTAATACATGTTCACCAGTGAGGTACACAGACATGGACAGGATGTAGCTGACCTTATGCTCTTGAATTTGTCAAGAACCACTAAAATTGTTGTCAATTAATTTCTGCATCTGACTTGTGCCCTGAAAAAGGGGAAAGATCTTCAATCATTATTTCACTGCCATGAAGCATAATTCTTTGATGAGTAATAACGGCCTGTGGGTTTAACTGTGTACTGTACATAGATGTTTGTGTGAATGGACACCATATATTTGTCATCAGAGCAAAATAACATTTTTTGGTGGAAAAAAAAAAAAAAGACAACACCCCACACAAAAGAATGACCACAATTCATTGCTGTTAGCACAGATTTCTTTTTTTGTGACATGAATATTAACAAGCCTTATTGGTAACAAAACTTGATTTGCTAGGTAGTATGAAATTCAAAGAAGATGGGGGGTACTCCCTCTCTCAGAATAAAACCTTTCACAATTGAGTCTGAGAGAAACTCTGCCTTGCTTGCTAATTTCCAGAAGTAGAGTTTTTTGTACTACAGTCTCTTTTCCTTTTGCTTAGTTTTCAAGGGGAAGTGTGGGGGAGGACAGTATAATACAATACTTTACTGTGCATGTGTGTATATTTTTAATTGCAATATATTTTAATGAAATACATTTTTGTTTATTAAATAGCAGTGAGATAGCACTTATTTTGTTGCAGGAAATAGGGTACGCTAAAAATTGAGTAATATTTTCGTTTTGATGTGTTAGTATGAATGATGAGAAAGCTAAAATCTTGTTTCAAACTGGTGTGATATATATGTGAGAAAACTTGTTGAGCTGATTTGTGCAAAAATATGCAAATACATATAAAACCACGCAAACATTGACATGACTGGGCTTGTAATTTTCCTGAGCTAGTAATATGTTTCAGTTTACTGTGACTTCATGTACGTTGATAAAAAAATAGGACATTCTCCTCTTGGAGGAAAGAGATCACAATATATTTACACTTCAGCAAGGCAGAAGGGCAAGGGTGAGCAGGAAAAATAATTTTTCAAGGTTTTTTTTCTGTTTATGGCATTTGAGATACTCCAGCATATCCTATGTAGTGTCTAGCCACTAGTGCAGAGCTCAGGTCTTGAATAAGCACTGTGCTGTACCTGCCAGCTCCAGTGGCACTAGATGCTCATATTAATTTCCCTCTTTGTATTTCAATCATAGCTGGAAATCTATATATCTCACACCTTGGAAACATCACAGCTGAGTGTTGGCTCAAGGCTTATCTTCCTTCTGAAGGTGGTGCAAAGCTTTGGCCCTGGGCTGAGTGAAGAGTTTCAGTCTAATGGAAAAGGTAACTTTGGGAAAGAAGAATTTCCACGTTAATACCTGCCGCGGGTAGAGAGCGTGAGTAACTCGGAGCTTTTGCGTTGGTCTCGTTTTTCTAAATGAAGCAACTTGGGCCTTATCTAGACTCCGATCGGGAGACAAGCTGGGCATCAAGACTCCCGCAGATCTAGGCTTAGCTCACGCACAGCGGTTTAATTTATGCAGGGAAGCAAAGAGACGAGAAAGGGTTCTTTTCCGCTTATTGCCAGTAGGATTTTATTTACTGGATCATGGAGGTGGGGTAGAAGACCGCCAAAATGGAGGTCAAGCCGTTTTAACTCGGAGGCGAGGGGAGGGCAGTCGGGAGAGCCAATCACTGCGGAGGACCACAATGATTGACAGTGGTGCCGACCAGTGAGTCGGCTGTCTGCACCCGGCATGGGAACCAATGAGCTGTTCCGCTGGGCGGGGACAGCCCCTGCCGCCCTGGCCCGGGACAGCCCCTGACGAGCTGGGGCAGGGAAAGGACCGGCACCGCGCGGGGGAGAAAGGACCGGCAGTCCTGGCCCGGTGGGGCCGGGCCTGGTCGCAAGCCACGCCCAGAGGCACTGCAACAAATACCCACTGGACACAGATATATATATATAGAGCTATTTTGTTCTCATTTTTTCTTTTGCAACCAAATCAAAACCTTTACCTAGTTAAAGTGCAGATGTGGCAATACTTTTTTTCCATCCTTTCCTCTCCAAATTTGAGGAAAATATCCTTTTAAAGCAACAATGTCAGGACATTTCTCAATGAGATATTCTTCAAAAAGGAGGTATGTTTCATCTGAAGGATAGGCTGTTGAGACAAACTATGCCTGTTTGACCAGCTGGGATTTTGCCTAACTGGGCATAGGAAAGAATAGCATGACATTATGTGTCATACACAAGAAACTATGTGTCTCCACTTCCCAAAGCTGTGCTAGAAATCATGAGAAATTTTAAACTTCTGATACAGACATATCTTACTTAAGACACACATTTTTAGTTCAGATTTATTAACAAAATGTGAACAGCTTAATCATGTTCAAAGTAAAAATATTGTCTCTGGGAGTCAAATGTTTTCTCTTTTCCTCCAAATCTGACCTGTATATGGTGTTTGTGTGTTCCAGGTACCAAAGAATCACTGCTTTCTGGTGGAAATTCTTTGTAACATGAAGCTTTTATTAAGGTTTGGAGTTATTGGATCAAGTCTTGATGTAAATTCTCATCTTAAAAAAATAATTAAGAATGCCTATTTTTTTAAAATCCCCACAACATTTATTTTACTGGCAACATTTGTTTCTCATTTTAGATGTTTTTTCTTTCATATTGTTCTGCCTTGTGAAGTTTATTTTCTCAGTATTGGTCATCTAATCTTTCATTTTAAGTTTTGTCACTGAATATATTGAGAAAAACTTTTACCAATTTTGTTTTAACTAAAACCACATAATGTGATTGAGCTTGTTAAAATCCAGCTAAAGATCATATGCTAATCTCATATTTTATTTAAATAATTCATCAGATAAGTGTCATAGAAGCCTGCCATTATATTTTATATTGCGTGTAATAATGGAGAAAAGGATACTTTTATATTAGGTTGGTAACATCAACTATTTCAAAGTCTAAATCTAACCAGACATAGAAGTTCAATTCAACAAGTTTCAGCATGGGATGTTCCCATTCCAGCATCATAAGCAGAAAGACAAATTTTCTATAGAGGGTTTATCTGTATCTGGCTACTATACAAAGTGGTCAAATTAAGTGCATAATCCTACTGAGAAAAATAAAACTGAGATGTCATGAGCATGCTTATCTGAAAATGCAACAAATATTTTTTTTTAAAAAAAAGCATAATAAGGAAGTGTTTCTTTTCTCCATGTGTTTCTGTATATATTTCTGGATAAGAGCATGGTACTCATATTGAATTAACCAAATATAATTTACACTGAGGATCTTATCTCTTTCCTGTGTTGTGTAATCTATTTATGAACTACTGAGGAAGTGTAAGACCATCAGGATTATATAGCACAAATCTACTATGGAGAAAGGTGGCATTTGAACAAGAGTCAGACTTAAATTATATTTGAATATGTCAAATGAAGATATAGTCAAAGAAGAAAAATTAATAGACTGATATTCAACTCCAATTTATATTCACCATGTATAGTATCATGAATCAGTAGTATAGGTAACATGAACCTAAAGCACGCTTGAACCATCAAGATATAATATAATTACAGAGCTGTTTTAGTCCATCATGAACGATAAGGTTTTCAATGTTGTTCAGATTTTTTAAATTAATAAAGGTTCCTTCATTTGAGGGAACATATCATACATAGAATAAATTATAATTGCCCTTTTCTTAGATTGATTTGTCCATCCACCTTTGATATCTCATTTCACATAAGAACTTCACAGGTCACAAAAGCATTATGAAGCACAGCGGATATAATCTGAAATGTATTAGCTTTAACTGGTGGGTAGTTCCAACTAATGGGAAGAAATAGATATAAACACTTTGCCTGGTTTTGTCCCATTCCTCTGGGAGATAAGGACTGACAAGATCAGTAGTAAAACAATACAATATGTGGCTCTGAACATATGCTGTTTGTTTCTGATGAAGACACAAAGTGTAAGGAAGAGACCAAATACCACTCATCAGCAGTCTGTATATATTTGTATGTGCAAAACCCTATCTCTATATGGATGTATGTAAAATATATGTGAATCCTGTATGGTTATTAAGGGGAAATCCATGTAGTACCACATCTAAATATGACTCACAAAATCATTATGCAGGAAATTACTCCCATGCATATAAGAAAGGATATTAAGGACATAACATGTACCTTCAGCTATAGTCTTGTGGTGCTTCTTAGCAAACAACTCTGTCCAAATCTTCTTTAATTTAGGTCTCTGATGTTCGAGGTGATCGAGTCCAAAGTAGATCTACATTTCTAGAGCTTGACTGAACTAATCCCTCATTTGTTCTGCACTATGCAACAGCTTACACAGTGCAGGTTTTTGGGCTGGGTGACATACAGTGGGTGGATTTCCCCACCCAGGATTCCGACCCTGAGGGCGGATCCAAGGGTGAGACCCGGGTTTAGGGTTACCTCCCACTGGATGTCCCTATAGCAGCATCCCCTCCTCTTTTTCTGGAAGCTTCTTTGTTCCCGTAATGCTATTGGTTAGGACTCATATGTTTATTCATGAATTCATTGCCTATGTATTGAGTTCCAGATGGTTCTGTTCTGTTGCCCATTTTTACTGTTAAGGATAGCTAGCTGTGCTAGATAGCTTTCAAGGACGAGAATTCTGTAAACATAGCTATGTTGTTGTAAAATTATCTTGTTTTACATTCCTTTCCCATGGACACAGATCCTTTGATGGACATTTCTTTTAACCACTGTAGTTAAAGATGGAAGTGTTAATTTTCTCCAATGAACTGTGATTTCTAAAAGTGTATTTAAGAATTAAAAGAAGGTGGGTTCGCCCCCTTCCGCCCTTTGCTCTGAACACGAACTCTGACTCCATCTCCTCTATTCTGCGTCTCCTTACATCCGCGGCAGATAAGCCGTAATAAGCGGTAATACTGTTCAGTTCTGTTCTGCAGTGGTTAGTTCGAATATGTTCCTCCCCTAACCCTTTGTGATTCGCTCCCTGTCATTCCTCGTCATTTCCCTATTGGTTTGTCCCTTTGTTCCTTCCCTTCTCTGCCCCTGTATGAAAGTGACTGTAACCCTTCCCAATCGCCCTTTCTCTGTTGTCTCCCCTTCTGGCTGGATCTCCTGTCCTTCGGGGCAGCAATAAAGGCAACAGGCAATTACAGGCAACAAAAGGGTCCCTCTTTCTTCCTCGCTCTCGCCCTGTTGCTCGGCAACAACCCTGCTGCAGCCAGCTTTGCTACAAGCCACCTGCAGGCAGCACAGATCAGCTGCCGGACAGGACTCTGTTCTGCTTCGTTGCTGGGGCAGCAGAACTTGTCGCCTGCCAGGCCACCGGGTAGCTAGAGGCCAGCACGACAATGAATAATAGTTTTTTCTGTTTGATGATTTCAGGCCAGATCTGACATACCAAAAACACAGTGCAACTCATGCTGAGGAAGATAAACAAGAAAAAGGGTAGTTCCTACCCTATACTTCTCACTCTGATCACTCCAAGTTGAATCTGGAGGGTAACTCCTCTAACAACAGAGATAAAAATCAGATCTAATTTTGTTCAAGGCAGTTGAATCTGGTAATTTGAGTGAAAATCATTTAGCATTTTATCTAACGCTAAAATGCATTGCATTGTCTATGACCTTCCTTTTTTCTTTCAAGCCTTCCAAAATCCATGGAATCCAAATCACTATAAACAAATGAACTGAAACTAGAGACTATGAAAATTAGTTACTGTCCAGATTCCACACAAGATTTTTTCAAAAGGCCATGTAGGTGAGGACTATTTCCCAAGAAGCAGAATATGGGAGTAGGTGAATTCCAGGAAAACCAGTTAAACCAAGATTATGAATACTTCTAAAATAAACATAAATAACACTGGACTGACTGCTGAAAATAACAGACTGAAAATTAATTTGCCTGTAGAAAAAGCTCACACAGTTTACAGAAGTCAAACTGAAACAATTCTTAATAGGTCCTCTGTCAAGCTACAGGATCCCTGCCCTTATCAGCATAGATCTTGAGCTGTATCATGCAAAGAGCAAGAAGCAGAATGTGATTCTTATCTCAATTTGTGATTGAGATAATAAATCTCATAGAAAAGGCTGCAAGTAAATTGTGACGGTCTTACCGTCTTATCTATACAATGTATTTTTCTTCTTGTAAGAATGATGGTGTCGATTTAAAAGTGTGAAGAGGAAAAGAAATGGAAAATAGGAAAAGGGAAGTGGAGGGTTTTTATCTTCTACCACAAAAAGTATGTTTACTCTTTTCTTTACACCTTTCAGGAAAAAGTACGAAAGCACAGGTTTTTCATTTGTGGAAATTATGACTGTGGTACAGCAGGTAAAGTTTTTAGGGTTTTCTGCAGCTTTTACCTATGTAATTTTTAAGATATAGCATACTATGTCCAAACTGGGGGCTTTCTGAGCTCTCTGTTCTTCCCACTGCCATAGACATGCTATAGCTCAGGCATGAGAATCCCTAGCTGTCCACAAGCAACTGGATTATAAAACACTTTGATTCACACATCTTCCCAGTCTAGCCAGGCAGCTTAAGTGTCTTGCAATAAGATGCTACTCCCCTCGGTCAATGGGAAAAAGAGATAGGCAGACTGACGCTGGATGGAGCCACCTGAGGCTGCACAGTGTCCACCTGCAGACATTCCTGGTGCAGGACTATAGCTGCAGTGAGCTGGCACAGTGCTGGCTCCTCTGAAGGGAGCAAGCCCCAAGCACAACGGGCGAGCTCAAACGAGGGTAAAGGCAGAGAGAGGGGCTCTTCATGTGGGTTCCAGCTGTTTATTGTAGAGGGTAGGCAGGGTGAAGGGTTCAGGGCAGCTGAAGGGTCCAGGGATGAAGAGCAAGGGAAAAGGGGCTACAAGGGTTTTTCTAGGGGGGTGTAACTGGGGGAAACAACCAATGGGGAAACAGAAAAATACAAAGTAACCAATGGGGTATGGAAGAGGGGAGAACTTTCTGGAACATAACCATATACATAAACTGGGTGGGGAAACTAAATGACCGGTGACTTTACAATATGTAAAACACAACACAATGGAATTCTGGGAACTCACCATAACCAGGAGGAAAGGCTTACACCTCGGTAAGCCTCCTGAGTCTTTGCGCACCAGTCCCTGGGCTTAGTTGGAGTGGCCTCTGCCACACACACCACCACAGCAGATGTTCTTGAAAAAGGAAAACTTTAAAGAGTAATATTCTTTTATAATTTCTACATCTGAATTTACTTTTCTTTTAAAAAATCCCAATGTTTCTCATCATTTATTATCAATTAAAATATGAAGAATAATCATAGTTGATATATTGCCACTGTTATAACTGGTACTTATTAAAGTTCTGAGCAGTGGAACTACTTAGTGAATATCTGGGATACCTAAGCCTTTTTGCCATAAACTTGGGTGTCTGCATAATTATATAACTCCTTCTGCCAAATTTCTTCCTTGACAAGTTCCAGTATTGATTCTGAGCACAAGAAGGATCAGGAGCACAGGTAGTGATTTCCTTGATCCTTCTGGTAACAAGGAATAATATTGATAGGAATAGGCAGATCAATCAGGTCAATGCATGGCTCCTAGGCTGGTGTAAGGGAGGCACTGCAGAGAGACTTTGACAAGTTATAGGACTGGGCAATCATCAACTGTATGAAGTTCAACAAGGGAAAGTGCTGGATTCTGCTCCTGGGACTGGGTAACCCTGGATGTAGGTACAGACTGGGGAATAAAATGCTGGAAAGCAGTGCCACGGAAAGGCACCTGGGGTTCCTGGTCACTAGCAAGTTGAATATGAGTCAGCAGTGCCCTGGCAGCCAGGAGGGCCAAGCCTGCCCTGGGGGGCATCAGGCACAGCATCGCCAGCCGAGCAAGGGAGGGGATTGTCCTGCTCTGCTCTGCACTGGGATGGCCTCACCTCAAGTGCTGAGGGCAGTTCTGGGTACCACAATATAAGAAAGACATTAAGCTGTTAGAGAGTGTCCAAAGGAGTGCAAGCAAGGTGGTGAAGAGTCTTGAGGAGAAGCTGTATGAGGTCACTTGGTCTGTTCAGCCTGAAGAAGAGGAGACTGTATCATTGCAGTTACAACTTCCTCATGAGGGGAAGAAGAGGGGCAGGCACTGATCTCTTCTCTCTGGTGACCAGTGACAGGACCTGAGGGAATGGCCTGAAACAGTGTCAGGGGAGGTTTAGGTTGGATATTAGGAAATGGTTCTTCATCCAGAGAGTGGTTGGTCACTGGAACAGCTCCCTATGGAAGAGGTCACAGAACCAAACCTGACAGGGTTCAAGAAGTGTTTGGACAACACTCTCGGGCTCATGGTGTGACTCTTGGGGTGTCCTGTGCAGGGCTAAGAGTTGGGCTCAATGATCCCTTCCTCTTCAACATATTCTGTGATTCTGTGAACTACTGTACTTGAATGCCTAGGTGGACATTCATATCTCATTGAGAAAACCTTTACATTTCTGTTAATTGTGACACTGTAGTTTGTTTTAGTTTAGGAAATAGCCTGACACATATTATTCTAAAGGATTCCGCTTTCTTTTCAACAATAAAGTACTGTAGAGAAGTCCCACAAAAGCCTGTTATGTTACTAAAATTGCATATTAAAATAATGGGAGTGGTTCATTTTAGCCTTTGGACTGCAGCTCCAGGATGGGTAAAAGGATTCTGAGATCCTATTTCCATTATTCTCTATCCAAGCTCTTGGGAAATATGCTTAATTTGCAACTTTCAACCAACCTTTCACAGATGCCAGGAACCACAGCAGGATGTTTTTAGGGTGCATGTGAGGAAGGGCTGGTTGAATGTGAGGTCATGGTATGAAATATGTACTTTCCTTTCCAACAAGAACTCTATCCATTTAAAACATAAAACCTGTGGTTCTTACCATTGCTTTCTTTTTTATTTTATTCCAATTGCATCTTTTTCTGCAAAGCCAAACTGTCTTTCTCTCCTACTAAACTGTCTCTCCCCTATAAAAAATGAGCATTTTTGTTAAAGCATGAGGATAGTGGAAGAATTATGATTCCGTTGGATAAAATCTCTCTGTTTAAAATAGTTGCCATTTTTCTGCAGATTAATCAGACTCCTTGTTGGTGTTGTCTTATAGTAAACATAAGGTCACTGAGAGGAAACAAGCTAGATGGAAGATCACCATGTTATTAAATTACTTCCATCTGCAAATGCTGTAAATTATGTAGACATAAAAAGAGAAGTTATGATAAGAACTCTGAAGTGTTGTGTATCTGGACTTTAAAATGTTATTCTGCTAAGGACTTTATTCTACTGCCAAGATTAAGAAACATGAAGTCATGATTCAGGAGCTGGATCCTGTCAAAGGCATTCTGCTCTAGAAATGTACTCGTTCCTCTTGGATTTTTTTTTCATTCTGAATAGAAGAGATGATCTTGGATTACTGTTTGTTTATTGTGATTTTGCATATATACATTTTCTTGGTTCCTAGCTTGACACTGGTTCTAAGATCAAGGCTGAGGGAAGGGTTGGAAAAGTATAAGTTTATTTTCTTTTTTTATTTGTTACTTGTCCCTAAACAGACATAACATTTTTCTTTTTTTTTTTTTCAAATGTGTCTCAGGCTATGAACCCAAATAGTCTGTTTTCTAGATACACATTTCTGCCCTTACCGAGTATTCAAATGTGCAAATTTAGCATAATTTACTTTATGCTTTAATTTTATTTAATTTACTTTATGCTTTAATTTAGCATAATTTACTTTATTTACTAATTACTTTATAATATTTTCATTTAAAATTTAGTTTTCCTGTTTCATCAGAGATGTTTTGGTCACTCATTTAACATGGCATTTTCTTGCTTGATGGTTAAGTTTCTAAAATTATAAAATCTTTCAAAATTTTCTGGAAGGACTTTTACTGCATCGTCTCATGAGAATATATGTTGGTTATGGCTCTTCCAAAAATCTAATGACATACAAACATAGGATGAAATTAATGCAGTTCAGAAATTTTGTAATTCCTGTAGTATTTCTTGGAAAAATTACATACAAATCAGTAAGTTTTAATTTTTCAAGCAATGAGGTCTTCCACCTTTATTAAAAAAAACAAATTATCTTGATTGTGACATTTTCTTTCTTCTTTGCTTCCTTTGAGGCAATTTACTCACAATTCTTCAAAGGTGTCTTTATATATAAAAGGACTCACTTTTTGTATATTTATATCAGTCTAGAACAGCATATTTGTTGCAGTTCATTACATGCCCTGAGAAAAGTCAACATGTGAATTTAAGTTTTTTCTCAAGGAGGTCTTGCATACTTGCCTAACAAAATACATTACAAGTATAACAAAAACATATATGCAGAGACCACATATATAAACATTTTACAAGGGTAACTCCCATTCCCGTCTGTCTTCTCCTTGTGTATCAAACAAATTGCTGTAATATAACAAAGGAAAGGCTGTTCCCTAAGTTACTTTTCAATTGGAGCCTTGTCTTTATCTATGTACAGAAAGAATAAAAATGTTTATTTATACATGTGGCTCTTTATAGTTGTTACTCAAAGAGTGCTGCGTACAAACATCTAGGATTTCTCCAGTGAAAGGAACACAAATGCACACATTGAAGATAATGACTATAGGTGAAAGTTCCATTTGGCAGTTGTCCACACAGCCTGAAGATATTAACAAGGAGACTTTAGAGAAAGATGCCAGATTTCTCTTCATCACTACCCAAAGCATTGTTACAGAGATGTCTGGCTCCGGGTCCAAGAATTTCCAGTTAAAAAGAACTCCAGGAGTTTTCTTTGATTCTGCTTTGGATGGGCCCCCAGTAGCCCTTCCAAGATGATGATGATGAAAGACAGTGATGAAGAAGGTTAGAATTTTTTTAAGGAAAACCCTCTCCAAAACCTTCAGTCTTGAGGACTAAGCCAAGAAAAGAGGAAGAAAATATGTAGATCCATGAGTCCTTGAAACTGATGGCTCTGCTGTGTTGGGAGACTGTCAGAATGATAGAGTAGGAACAGAACCATGCACTTTAGTCAGAATTTTTCATTCAAATTTTGGCTTCTTCCTGAGATATTTTAGCAGTATAGAAGATACATTCTCTCTTCTGATTGAAATATTTTGTTCGGGCAAACTTTTCTCTACATTGGTCTACTGCACAGTTGATCACATAATAACACTCTAAAAAGGTTTACAGGTGAGGATGACTCAATCTTAGGATTTCCATGTAATTTGAAATCACTGGGGAAAAAAAAATCCTTCATTCATTTACCTAAAAGGTGCATCTACCTGCTCATTCAATATAAGAGTGCTTTTTAGTCAGCTAAAACTGTGCATTGAAAAATAATGAAAGCTATTTCATTCAGTTGCTTGCAGAAAAAAAAAAAAAAAAAAAGATGGGTTTTGGTACTTGCAGGAGACATAATGGAATATTTCCACAGTAAAATAGCATTTGAGATATTCACATAAAATCCTAACTATTGTAAGTGGATCGTGAAAGAGAAAAGCAAAGTATTTTAAAAGTGGTCAGGCAATGGTCTGTTCTTTTGTTTATAATTTCTGAAATTTGTTCCAGATATTGAACAGTTTAAATATTTATTTCAACTGTCACACCAACTCTTACAACATCTTGGTTTCCACCCTGTTATCTACTAACAAATCCTGAATTTTAAGATAAATATCTCCATGGAAGACTATGTGGAAAGCAAATAGCCATAATTTTGCCATGGGCAAATGATCCTCCTGTAATTTTTTTGCTTATTTTACATTGGTGGAAGACATATTTACCTTACCAAAATACAGATCTACAAAGCACATTGTAACCCTCAAACCCCTCTATGGCTATTGAAGAGAAATAATAATTTTTTAGTAAAATTAATTGCGGCATATTGTAAATGTCAAAAAAGGGTAAGAATGTTTTCATCCTTAATGAACTATTTCTCCTTTCATAATATTCTTTTTTTGAGTCTATTTTCTAGTGAAAAGCTACTGGCATGCAAAATTAGGAGTTTTTCTAGGTTGTTATGCAACCAGAAGGTAAGTATAGAAACAGTGTTCTCTCTCGTGTGTTTTCCTGTGTGTTTGTGGTATGTGACGTTGTCTTTCGCCTTCCAGTATGTTACAGATCTACTAGGCAGAGACTTATTGAGTCCTTTAATCCCCTGTAACACCTTGTCTGCTCTTCTTGCCTGCTTCTTCTTTCTTGTTAACCCTCCCCCCCAAATTTGACTTTTACTTTAAAGCCCATCAGAGCTTAATTGCATTAATTGTAAGTATGTGAAAAGATGACTGGGGGTACAATTAGAGTAAACTGAGAAGTCATATTTGCATCCTAACAGGAGTTATAATAGTACAGACAGTATAGGGTAAAATACAGTTGCTGCTCTCTGGGTGGAATACAGTTGGCCTGCTTGAAACCTGTTCCACAATGATTCCCCATACATACGCACCTGCTAATAGAGGGTTGTCGGTGCGCTGGTGGACGCGCTCTGCCGAGGGCTGGGGACTGGCCCGAGGGCGCACGGCGTCCCGCACTGGCTTGCCCCTGGTGGTGCGGGGGGAAGGCAGTTAAGCAGCAGCTCCTCTCCCCCAAAGCAGGGTCCCAGCCGTGCCTGGCTGGACGATGCCGGCTCCTCTGAGAAGAGGGTAGCCCGTAGCCCGGTGGTCTTTCGGCGATGCGGCGAGAGTAAAGACTCCAGAGGGGTCCTCGCCCAGAGATTTCAGCTCTTTATTCAAGACAAGAGAGGGTCCAGGGAAAGGCAGGCAGGAACAGGGTCCAGGGGAGCTGAAGGGATCTGGAGCAGAGGAACCCCAACTGTCCAGAAGCAGGGTGTTTTATAAGGTAAGGAAGGGTAGCAACAACCAATCAGGGTACAGAAAATACAAAGTAACCAATGGGGTACAGAGAAGCTCAGAAATTGCCAGAACATAACCATAAAAGGGGCATTACATAACTGGGTAACAAACCAATAGCAACAACGTATGCAAACTGCAACCGAACTGAATCACGGAATGGGCTGCTTTGTCACCCTAACCAGAAAAGCTGTTTCAGAGGGCAGTGTGCCGAGCCTTTCTCCACCAACGCCGAGGCCTTCTTGCTGAGGCTCTAGCCTCGCACACTGCCACAGAGGGTGGAGTGGAGTAGAGACACCGCAGTCAGGCTCTGTTGAAATCTTTGCAGGGAAGGGAACTCAATGGTACTTGGCAGCTGATAAACTGCATAGTGCCTGTCAGCCAGGGGTGATAGGGGATGTCCTGCTGCTGAGCCAGCAACTGTAGCAAAATCACTCCCTTCAGATGAACTTGGTTCATTATAGCCTGTTGCCCATTTTTCACTGTAAAATAGCTAGTTTTCTCTGTTAGACAGTCTCAAGGACGAGATTCTGTAAACATAGCTATGTTGTTGCAAAAATTATCTTTTTACATTCCTTTCCCATGGACACAGATCCTTTTGACGGACACTTCTTGTAACCAATATAGTTAGAGACGGAAGTGTTAATTTTCTCCAATGATCTGTGATTTCTAAAAGTGTATATAAGAATTAAACGAAGGTGGGTTTTCCCCCTTTCCGCCCTTTGCTCTGAACACAGCTCGGACTCCGGCTCTCATTAATTCTGCGTCTTCAGCTGATAAGCCGGGATAAGCCGTAATAACAGGCATCCCGGTGATAATAGCCTAATTGTGATATTAATGCACACCTCCAATACCAAAGTTACCTGTCTCCAAGGTATGACCACCCCTCACCGGGCATGTGCTCTATATTCTTTTTGACTGTATCTTTAAAAGCAAAATAGGACAACCTTACACCACTAAGTAACACCGAGAAATGTATAAAAGTGAGTCTAGAATGGGGGAAAACTTAGGGCATATTCCAGTGTTACTGCTGGGATTGGTTGGTGTGCTGAACCTGTCTTCTTCCCCATAGCCTATTGGGAATAAATCACATTTTTTGCATGCTGATCATTTTATTGGGGATTAGAGCTTGTCCATGTATTCCTTTGACTACATTTTTGCAGTTGGATGCTATCACCGTCAATCCTTGAACCTTAACTTGACACAACCTTATATTAATAAACAGTGTTATACCATAAAATGTTAGTGTGAGTCCCTCATGTGCAGTAACAGTTGTCAGCAGCAGATAACACACTCAAATAAAGAGCAAGACCTGATGAGGGGTCTCCCTTATGCTGTTGATGTATTTCTGTGACTGAGTCGAACCACCCTCCAGTCCAGCAGGACTGCTCAGTGAAGAGGACCCCTATCAGGATGCTTACGCTTTGGTGGGGCACAAGGGTCTTGGCTTTCCTGGGATGTTGAAAGACAAATTAAACACTAAGGGTCAAAGAAACCTCCCCTCTCCATATGACAAAGTATGAAGTGAAAGCTTATATACTTAACAACTTTACACACATAATTAACTACTTCTCAGAACAATGGTCTTTGTCTTTCTCTTTTCTTTCTTTCCCGTATTTAATTAATTAGTCCAGCTTTTAACATTACTCAACTTTCTTATATTCTCCTTCAAATATTTCTTAAAGACATTTCCTCAAGACTAACATAATTATTGATTGGTACTCAGCAATTTGCAAGCATCAACTATCCCCTTGTGGGGGTTGTCTCCCTTACACTTCTCACTCTTACAATTAATAATGCTCTTGAATCGTCTTCAAAACAAAAAAAAATGTATATAAACAGGAACTAAATATATTAAAAAACCACTAAATATAGACAGAATTGTTCCTGTTTTTTCTCATACCTGCCTTCATATTTATACCTTCACTATCTAGACTTTATTTCATTTTTATCTTCTGAATTCCTTACTGCACAAGACATAGGACAACTTATCATCCAACTTGTGGAGGGCTGCCAGCCACTGACGCTGGAGCTCTCTGCACTCCCTTGGAGAAAAGATGCCTGAGGGCTAAATCCCCAGAGATAAAAATCCTTCTAAAGCTCACAGTGACCAGGAGTTACCCCCAACATGCCTTGCTCTTTTTATGGTAATAGTCTGTATCCTGTGGGCTAAACTGATGTCCATCCCACCCTGCCTTCCCCATATAAACCCCCTGTGAGCACCCCTGACTTTTAGGGGAAAAGCCTAGTCTCTGGTTCCCTTCACAGGGATGGCTGAATAAAGCTTACCTGTGGAATTCACCACACAAGGCTCCCTCATCTCTCTCCATCCCCGGGCTTGCCCAGGTGGTCTCATTTGAGCTGATCTCACAAAGAGCTGAATCACTACAAGCTGAAACCACTTGTAGCAAAAGCGGCTACACTCTTTGAGACCACCGGCTGCTCCGGAGAAGTTGCAAAGGCCCCTGGAAAGGCTCTTCCCTTGTGGAAAGCTTTCTCTAGGAAAGTCACAACTCTGGTTAGCCCTTGGGCACCCCCCGGCCTGGACACAACTCTTGGAGTTACCAAGCTTTTATTGCAGTCCTCATTTGGTTATGAGTATTTAGTATTAACATTTCTTTAATGACTGAACAATAATTTTAGTCTCCAATCGAGTAGATAACTTTGCTATCCGAGATCTCAATACAGTGTGCCAAGTAAAAACTTAACAATCAGTAAATTATTCAATCAATAACAAGTAACCAACACCTTAAATAAAGAATTAAAATAAATATTTTCTTTCTCCCTTAATATTTTAGGGCCATGAATTCCATAATAGAAAGCATGCAAAGGCAATAAAAGTTTCTTTTTAATATACATGGGTTAAAGGGGATTAGAAAGAAAACAAATCAAAGACATGAAGTGTTTCCATGGTGCCTGCTCCAAGTCACTGCAGAATTTCACTTTCTGTCTTATTTATTAACCAAAAGACAAATTACCCTGATGTTAAAGAACTATAGCAGGGAGGAGAATTAAACAAGTGATCAGTGTATTTAAATATTTAATATTGTTTCCCTATAGATACAATTTTCATTTAAGTTTTGCTGTCACTTTTCTTTAGTAAATAAATAAATAAATAAGGCAGACAGACTTTGTGGAATCACTTCAGCAATTAAAATTCCTTGTTTTCCTGTCAGCTTTAACAATAAAGGTTTACAGCAGCACTAACATCACTTCAGTGTTATCACCCCTTTGGCAACCTGTTCTTCCTGATTTCACAGAAATTTAATGAAATGGATGGTTATTATATTTCCCTCATTTTTTTCATAGATCATTGATATTAATACTAGTAGGAATCAAAAGATTACCTTGTCTGACCTGCTTTATATAATAAGCCATTACTTTTCATATAGGTACCTTATTTTCAACCCTTCTGTTTCACTTTAGTTAAAGTGCATTTTCATAAAGCATCTTATTCAGAAACATGTCCTGCCTTGATCTGAAGACAATAAAGAAGCCCTGTGCAGAATCCACTGTTTCTTTTGATAATTTGTTTCTATGTAACCCACATTTTTAAAATAAAAATTTAAAAAAATAAACGAAGACCTGAGGAACTATAGGCCAGTCAGGCTCACCTGGGAGCCTGGCAAGGTCATGGAGCAAATAGATCCTAGTGGAAACTATGCTAAGGCACATGGGAAACAGGGAGGTGATTGGCGACAGCCAACATGACTTCACTAAGGGAAATTTATGCCTCACAAATTTTGTCTACAACAGGGTTACAGAATTGTGTGACAAGGGAAGAGTGACTGGCACCATCTGCTTGGATTTGTGAAAAACATTTGTCACTGTCCCGCGGACATCTTTGTCTCTAAACTGGAAAGACAGGGATTTGATTGATGGACCACTCAGTGGACACAGAATTGGCTGGATGATCCCACTTAAAGCCTTGAGGTCAACAGCTCAATATCCAAGTGGAGAACGGTGACGAGAGATATTCCTCAGGGGTTGGTATTGGGACTGAAACTGTTTGACATCTTTGTTGGCAACATGGACAGTGGCATTGAGTGCATCCTGAGCCAGTTTGCTGAATATACCAAGCTGTGTGGTGCAGTCAACACCCTGGAAAGAAGGAATGCCATTTAAAGGGACCTAAACATGCTTGAGAAGTGTATCTGTGGAAACATCATGATGTTCAACAAGGCCAAGTGCAAGGTCCTGCACCTGGGCCAGGGCAATAGAAGGCATAAATTCAGACTGGGTGGAGAATAGATTGAGACTAGTCCTGAAAACTCTGCTGTTATCAGATCCCACCTGTAATACTGTANACATGGACAGTGGCATTGAGTGCATCCTGAGCCAGTTTGCTGAATATACCAAGCTGTGTGGTGCAGTCAACACCCTGGAAAGAAGGAATGCCATTTAAAGGGACCTAAACATGCTTGAGAAGTGTATCTGTGGAAACATCATGATGTTCAACAAGGCCAAGTGCAAGGTCCTGCACCTGGGCCAGGGCAATAGAAGGCATAAATTCAGACGGGGTGGAGAATAGATTGAGACTAGTCCTGAAAACTCTGCTGTTATCAGATCCCACCTGTAATACTGTATCCTGTTGCAATGCCTCTGGGCACCCCAGCCTGTGTGCTGGGGGCAGTCCGAGTGCCGGGGGGGGGGACTCGTGTGAGCTTGGGGGCCGGCACGGCACAGGGGCTGGCCCTGGAGCTGACGGACCGGCGAGGGAGGCCCCTGCCCCCCTCCGCCGAAGCAGCTGCCAACGTCACGCCCCAGGCGGTAGCCTGAAGCCGTGGGGCTGCTCCCTGCTTGGTGAGGAGGTGGTCCCTGCACGAGAAGGCGGTTTCCCATTGGTTGTTCTGATGTGTGCAGACAGCCGCGTGACTGGCCAATACCGCTGTCAGTCATTCCAAGCCTCCGCAGCCATTGGCTCTCTCCCAACTCCCTTCTCCTCCCTTTCCTGATATAAAAGCCTGCAGCAGCTGGCTATCCCTTGTCTGTGTCCACTCCCACATGCAACTCCAGGAATAAAATCAGCTGGACTTAAGTGGCAGAGAACCCTTCCTGTCTCTTTACTTCTGCTGCCTTAATTAAACCGCGTGCGTGAGTTTTGCTAACACCAGCATGGAAGAAGGTGTCAGCTGCAACTCCGATGGAGACTGGCAGAGGCTGGGATCACCTCTCTCAGGTCACGTGACTGCTGCCAAAGGCTTCCAGTTGCGCATGCATTTTACCCGCAGCAGTATCCAGGTCTGGGGCTCCTAACATAAGTACATGGACCTATTTAAAAAAGTCCAGAGGAGGGTCACAAAGGTGACCAGAGGGCTGGAGCACCTCTCCTATGAAGACCAGCTGAGAGAGTTGCATTGTTCAGCCTGGAGAAGAAAAGGCTCCAGGAAGATCTTAAAACTTCCCAGGAGACCAACAAGAATGCCAGAGAGGGGCTTTTTACAAGGACATGTAGTGATAGGTCAAGGTGTAATGGCTTTAAACTGGCAGAGAATAGGTTTATATTAGAATTTATAAAGAAATTTTTCACTGTGAGGGTGGCAAGGCACTGAAACGGGTTACCCAGAGAAGTTGTGGATGCCACATTCCTGGAAGTGTTTAAGACCACGTTGGAGAGGTTGTTGAGCAACCTGGTCTAGCAGAAGGTGTCCCTGCCAATGGCCAGGCAGTAGAAACTAGAGGATTTTAGATCCCTTCCACCCCAAACCCTTGTAAGACTCTTCTCTTCCTCTGCTCTGACAGTGAGACCACATCACTCCTCAGCAGATCAGGTTTTTCAAAGTGAGTCCTATGGTCTAAATAGCTGAACTCCTGGTTATGGCACTAGTCCTGTAACCGTTTTTTGATTTGCCAGATTTGACTGGCTGTTTCAACCATCTTATCTTTGACTGGGAGGATTGATGAAAACACTTGCTACATTCCAGAGTCCCTTCCTGTCCCACCCAAGGGCTCTGTAATCCTTGACATACCTTAGATTTTTCCTGACTGTATCACTGGCGTCTATGTGAAAAAACAGCAGCAGATTATAGTCAGCAGACTGTATGAAACTTCATAGTCTCTCAGTGACATGTCTGATACAAAACCCTGGTGAACAACACACCTCTCTAGAGAGTGTGGGAGGTCAAGAAATGGTGGCTTTCATACTTCCCAGAAAAGAACTGCCTATAGCTATCACCCATTGCGTTTTCTTAGCTGTGCTGTTATATGGGGAGCAGATGGGGCTCCCTCACTCGGCTCCAGCGTCTCTCCTGAAGTGACAAGTCTTTCCTCTTCAGTCTGCAGAGCAGTGAAATGGGTCTGCAAGGGCATCTCAGGCTTTGTCAGGCTTCCTGAAGGTCCTTGACATTGCATACTTCCATTCTTGCAGCTTATTGTTCTGTCTCTCTTCTGTGTGTGCTGATGGGGGAGTTTTTGCCTGTTTGCTCATGGAACTGTGGGTTCCATTAGCTTGGAACCAGCTATCTCTCTCCTTCTCAGCCTTCCTGATGTTACAGTCTCCTCACAGCCTCCCGCAGCTCAGCCAGCTGCAGGTCCTCCATGTGTCCCTGACCCAAGAGAAAGGTTTTGGCACAGGTCACCCTACATGGCCATAACAGCAGGGTGGTGGGCACTCGTTTGACAACAAAGGTTGCAGTTCCATCAGGGGACGTTGTGCTATCTATCCTGGCAGAGGCCAATGCCTCCACCCAGAAAAACCTGCTGAAGGAAGAATCTGAAGGTCAGACCTCAGACTGAAGGAAGTGTCTTTGACCTGTGCAGGTGGTCCCAGAATGGTGTGCAGTTACTGGGTTGTGTGTACTTCAAGTCTCTCCCACTTCATTTGGCCTGTGGAATGTCCCTCCTTCAAAGAGGCTCCGTCTCACTCAAAGTGCAGTGTGAACCTCTCTGGCTGACATGCCATGCCATCTGCCCACTCTGGCCATGGTGCTCCAGGTCACTTGTTCTTCTCAGGGCTGCCTCTATAGGACTGAGGGGCAGCCACCATCAGGCTTGTCCCCACAACTTGCCAGCTTCTCTTGTGCAAGTTGTGAACTCCTGGCAGGTCTTGACACTCCCCTGGCATTTCCTGGGCTCAGGAAAACCACTCTGGATGCTACAATTCCCAGTTCTGCTGCAAAACATGCCTTCACTGAAGTTAAATTATTTGAAATTCATCTTGAACTCATATTGAAAAATTCCTACTTCTTATTCATGCTTTTCCAAGTGTTCCTCTGCATCAATTATATTCCTAATTTTCATCAGATGTGAGAATCTTCCTCTTTTGAATCATGCCACATTTCTGTTATTTCTGCTGATTTTCTTTTATTTGCTAACACTGAATAGAAGTTTTGACCACTATTCAACCATCAATTTCTAACTGAGTGATTACTACATCATCATTATCTCTTGTGATGAAATTCAATACAGCATAATGCATCCTTTTGTGTTAAAAAATTATCCTTTATGATTACTTAAATATTTTAATGCTGTTTTACTACTGCCTGCCTGAAACCTTCAACATTTCTGTAAATGTGAGTTCTCCATTAAACATTTTTTCCTTTCTGCACAGTCTGGACAGAAAATGAACATATCATGGTTGTCATATGAGTCTGTGGTCTGTCACAGACTCCTACAGATCTTCCTTGCAAGGCAATGTTCACGAATGTGGTTATCTGCAATTATTCTAGGATCCAACCATCCCAACTCTTCATAGTTTTACAATAGGAAATTCCTGTCATGAATAATGACATCTGTTATGCCCTCTGTCTGCTCGAGATTTTCTATAAAACTTACATGATTTTAGGATATCAACTGAATGAATCCCCCCAATTGGTTTCACTGGTTCCACTGTTATTCACGTAACATTTTTCTTGCCAAGAGGAATTCCAGTTTGTCTTGTTTGTTACCCATTTTTTTACTATCTGGAGGTTAAAATCTACTCTCTTCTGTATGTTCTTCGTTGTTCGTGATGCTTCACCTCTTAGTTTGCATGTTGCCTGCCTTGCTTTTAATTTCATAGTATTCAGCTCGGTCTTTGTGGAGTTTACAGCATAATGCTGCTTGAATGTGACCACAACAAAAGCTGTGAGACTAATGAGGATGACCTGAAAATATTATTTCTCTATTCTCTGGTAGCAATGCCCACCTTTTGTATATGAGACTACCAACTGACCCCTGCTAGACAGGAGAATGAGGCAGTTTACTTATGTTAGAAATCTTGCAAAACATCTCAAACAAGTAAAGCCACTTGACAGCTCAGGACACAAAAAAGAAACAAACTACCTCTGATGCAATAATAGAGAACTTTTAAAGTTTTGCTGATGTGGAGGGAGAAAACTAGTACTCTGAAGACCAGTCTTAGACATTAGGACTAACATGAGCCAGCAGTGTGCCTAGGTAGAAAAAAGGTCAAGGGCATCCCAGACTGTACCAAAAATAGTGTGTCCCTCTGTACTTGGCACTGGTGAGGCCACACCTTGAGTGCTTTGTCCAGTTCTGGGCACCTCACTTTAAGAAAGACATTGAGGTGCTGAAGTAAGTTCAGAAACAGAGCTGGTGAAGGATCTGAAGCACAAGTCTTATGAAGAGAGGCTGAAGGAGCTGGGTGTGTTTAGCCTGGAGGAGACTCAAGAGGGTCATTATCACCCTCTACAACTACCTTGAAGGAGGTTGTAGCCAGGTGGGGGTTGGTCTCTGCTCCCAGGCAAATGTGAAGGGACAAGAGGATAGAGCCACATGCTGTGCCAGGGGAGCTTTAGACTGGACATTAAGAAGAATTTTTAAGTCTAAAGGGTGGTTAACATTGGAAAGGGCTGCCCAAGGGAGTGATTGAGTCATTGTCCCTGGAAGCACTCAAGAAATGACTGGATGTGGCATTTAGTGCTACGGTCTAGTTGACATGGTGGTGTTTGGTCAAAGATTGGATTCAATGATCTCAGCTGTCTTTTCCAGCTTTAGTGATTATGTTTCAGTGATTTTGTATAGCATTTTCTACCTCCATCACTTTAATGTAGAATAAATGCTGATGAGTCCTGAGGACCCCTACCAGTGTGTAAATAATTACTTGCATTCTGCATTAGAAATTTCTTATCCTGCTACGTATGTTGTGTGGTTTTGTCTTTTGCTTACAGGGGTCAGGGACATGGGGAGGGTGAGAAAACAAAAGTGATAAGAGAGATGGGATGTTTGCTTATGAACTATTTACCAGAATACTTGTCTTTCAGTAGCCACTGTCAGAACCTGGTAGAAACATGCTTTTGATTTTTCTTTTCAAACATGAAACATGAAATGCTGCCAATGTAGAATTTTCCCTGCCAAATATCCAACATATTTTTCTTCATGTGGAATGACTGAAACTGAAATCATCTCCTTGTATGACTAGGATGATGTCCCCTACATTTTTCAAATCATACTAGGACTCTTTCCATAAAGATGTTTTCTGATCAAGAGCTGTCTTTATGCAATCCTGTGCAATGTGTTCTAGGATGATCCTGCTAGAGCAGAGAGGTTGGACCAAATGATGCACTGTGGTCCCTACTAACCTTACTCATTCTGTGATTCATGGCAATATCTGCTCTGATGCCTGGTAGGCATTGACTTCCTGCCTGACCGTTGCCAACAACTGCAGAGAAGTAACAAAACTGTGAACATAATTCCAGTGAGTGGGAGGTCAATGCAACATCTGTCTTATCTTCTGCTCATTTGACCATGACTGCACATTTTTTTCTTTTCTGTTAGTGAGAATCTCTCAAGCATTTCAGTAATGCTTGCTTCACTGCATGTTTTGTTAGGTTGTCAGATTTCTGTAACTCATTTAGAAATTGTTTTTTTTTTTTTGAACAAAGTGGATAAAGTGGATGCAGACCTTTCAGCTTAAGTATTTCTATTATATCTTCTAGAGTTTAGACTATGATGATCAAATCAGTAGGAAGCAGGTTCATGCATATCAGAATATAAGTAAATGTAGTTGCTACTTCTACATAGTAGAAATAATGTCTAATACAACAATAGTAACACTAAGAAAGAGTATGTAAGTGTTAAGCTTCATTGATACTTTCCTGGTATATCTTTTTCTCTAAAGCCTTACAGTCCATCATTTGTATGAACTAATAAATTAGTATTTGATAATTAACATTATGCCAGAGGAATCTGGGTAATGCTACTCCTATCTCACCATTACATATAAAGGGAAGCTTAAATACCCAGAGTCAGAACACAAAACTACCTCTGAAGATGATTTCTGGGTTCTCCATGTTCGTTAAAATATGAGTTGAAATTATTGAAGTTCAAACATTAACAAGTTTAATTTTCATGGTTGGTGCTTTAAGCTGTGAAAAAATCTGCAATTATCTTCCTGTATATTGTCTACAAAGCACAGTCACCAGGATGTAGTAAGTGCCAGATGTACCTCTCTTTCTGTGAAACATTGAATATCACTGCTTCTCAGTGACCCCTCAGAGCAGGCTGAGATGTGGATACTTGGGGACAACATATTCACAAGACAGCTCACAAGGCAGCAAAATGAGCAGACACAGCAGGTGAGGGCAATCCAAGGACTTGCTTTTTCCCAGGTAGACACATACACTACAATGCAAAAGTACATGGTGATACTGATCATTCAATGAATTAATGAGACACCTTGATCTTAAACTCCTGTTTGTGGGGGACAGAGAGTTGTGAGAAAAAGTTGTAAAGAAAAGGTGGCATAATATATATATATTTTTTAAATGTCAACCTCATATATATGATCCTTTGTATTACATTATCAAATCAGTGCAAATTAAAATTAAACAGACTATTATATTTTTAAATAGTTATCAAAGGAAACTATTTTATATAGCTAAAACATTTCACACATGCCCAAGTTGATGCGTGATTCAATTTACAGGCATTACATAATACAAGAAGGAGGCGAATTACTACAGGTGAAACTAAATGGGACAGGAAAGGCAATATATTGTAGAAAATAAAGACTTCTTAGAAAAATAAGAAAATCTTTGAACAGAATGATGAAAGAGTAAGGAATGAATGGAATTTCCTCCAAACAAAAGACAGTATTTGAAATTATTTTGACTGAAAAGTAAAAAGAAAGAATTATTCTACTGAGGCTGGTTAATGAAACCAAACAAGATTTCAATTAATAGTCAGAGTAGATAGAAATTTCTCTATTAAACATTATCCAGCTACTTCTGCAGCCAGTATTTCAAATCAGGTCAATATTGGCAGGCAAGTGAATACACAAGCGTCACAGTACAGGACACGTTAGAAATATGGTTGTGAATGATGTGCAGAAGCTATTTTTCCAGTGAGGAAAAAGAAAGACAAATGCAGAAAAAAATTTATTCTCAATGCCTGGGAAATATGCAAACATTATGTGTTTCTTTAGTTGCAGAAAACAGTCCACCTGAGAAAGGATTTCAAAATTAATTTGAAAGTAAGAACAAACAGAAGTTTTGGGCAAGCATATGTGAATACTAATAAAGAGGAAAAAGGAAGAAAGGAAAGTGAAAAGTAATAAGATACCTAGAGACCTGGGCAGAAAGTATAGGTCTATGTACAGGAAGCCTAAAAAATCCAGCCAAAAGAAGGCAAAAAACATAGCATGAAGTAGGATAGGCAGGTGCTTAAAGATTTGTAAAAATTTGTCTGTAATAGCACAGAAATTATTAAAACTAAAAAAAAAAATATAGTTTTGGTGAAATATTTGCCAAAATATGTGATCTAGTAGGGCTGGCTGAAGGATAGGATAGCAGAAAAATATTGGAGAGAATGCAATCAAAAGATAATGCTACTCAAGATGAGAACTAAGTTTGACTGGCTTGAACTAATGAACTGACTTGAAAAACTAAGATTAATCTGGCTGAAATAATCAAAATGTTTGTGATCAGTTCTGATGAGTTTTGGATATGTTTTAAGGAGGTTTTTTTTTTAATATGTTAATAAGTGGCTAAAAATAAACCAGAAAATATGTCTGATACAAAGTAAGAGAGAGACTAATTCCAAACTAGCTTACAGTGTATACGAATAGAAAATTGTCTTGCACAACAGTCTGCATGAGAGGGATAATGAAGGAAGAAACAATTCTTTCAATGGTCACCTGAGATGTAGAGCAGAGACCAAGCACACTTCAATTGTTGCACCTTCTGTAGGGCTGCAGATTTCCAAGGTAGTGTATAAGACTGATAGAAGTGAATGATGTGAATTTCTGTGTAATTTGCTTCACAGAAACATCAATGTTAAACTTTGTTTAAACCACATCCAATAAAGACTTGTGGAAACTAATCGACTGTGAGGAGAAGGTTGTAAGATTTTACTGAGGTGCCAGGATACAGCTTTGATTAATTGGATTTTAAATGACACTCAGTAATTTGACTGGTCGTGAATTAATCTCTTTTCTTCCTGTTGATAGGTCTCATACCTCACTTATCACTATGTCAGACATTTGACATAAGGTATTAAATCATTTTGAACATTTTTTAGATTACTCAATTATAAGCCTTGTCACTGTTTAATCTCATATCATTTGTTTGATGACAGCCCGTTACATTAAAAAGTCTAGAGGAATCTAATGACTCAGTTATGAAAATTTTGCACTTAGCAGCAATTAGCATGAACACCTGGTTGTGAGTAGAAGACAGAAAAGCAGTTTCTTAGAGATGCCCTCATTGCAGAAAGAATAGAAGAAATATCAGGGTTTACAGTGGGTAAAAAAATATGTGCAAATCTAGAGAGACCAATGAAAAAGGTGGAAAGACACGTTGGAGGACAGATCATATTTTCTCCTGTAGTGCTTTGTTATGACAAACCATGAATAGAAATAACAAAATGTCAAAAAATATGTGTCTATGGAAATGTCCAGAATTTGCCAGAGTGGATATATTCCCATTCTAAGACAAGTCCAAAATAAAGGTATTTAATGGAGGAGTAAAACTGGCGGTGAACATTCACATTAAACAGGTTATGTGAACACACTCATTTTTCAAGTGAGTAGAAAATTTTCAGATCTATTAAGATCCACAGAATTTTGCTTTAGTTTGGGAATATTTTTCTTAAGCACAGATTAGAAATGTAGCCTCTAATCTTGCATTTTAATGGACTTAAATTGACTAGCTGTGTCCTGATAGATCACCATTGATATCAGATCAGTATGCAAATATTTATGTAGAATGAATTGAAGTTCCTTGGCTTTTCTGCCCCAAGATGAAAGGCAGGAGAGGAGAAAGGGAGGAGAAGTGTAGTAAGTTCTCCTTACTTATGTTGTATTGCATTGATTTTGCAATGGGATCCACAAGGGATTTAGTACTGCTCCCAGAAAGAGAAATGAGAGACAAAGAGACCCACACTCATTGGTTGTCCCTGTAGGCCCAGGATCAAGATGTCATGGTATTAATTGCCAGTAAAGAGAATGAAAACATGTAAGAACATAATTAAATAGGAAAAGTAAAGTAAAATAGTATTAAGAATCTGTAATATTAATGGCTAATGCAACTGACATCTGGCACCACTTTACATTTATATAGAGTAATTGAACTGACTAATTGAACTTTTGTTTCTTCATTTTTATGACAAAGCTTAGTAAGCAAAATTCAAGCAAAAGAGTTTTTTTTGAAACTACAAATGTTTCCATAATTTGTATCATAATTTTCAGGAACTGCTAGAATGACTCATGACCTTGTGAGCTTACTAGTACCAAAACATATAATTCGACTATAAAGACAGTAAAATTGCAGACTAAAATTGTCCTTGAATTTTATCCCACTCTACTATGCAAACTCACAAACTTTGTTTCCTTCTTTTCTTCCTTTTACTGCCATGGGGATGATTTTACTTTGTGCAAGTAAAGCCAAAGAGAGGATCAAGGTCTGAGAAAATATTATGTTAGCGCATAGTGTCCAAATTTAATTTCCTTATATAGTGTCAACACAGAAGTATGTTGTACTATTTTAGAGGTAGACTCTGATCTTGACCTTTTGATTTCCAGCTGTTCTACATCTCCTCTAGAGAAAAGGTGGTAATCCACATTGGTGTGTGTCATTTTGAAATAATTTGAGTCACAGACCACTATTATGATAATCAGAATCTGGAATTAACTGTTTAATATGTTAGGCTAGAAAATGAGAATGTAGTTTAGAAAATGAGAATGTAGTTTAGAAAATGAGAATGTAGTTTAATACATGATCTTCAACCAAGCTGAAGACAAAATCTACTGCAAACACCATATACAATTCCAGCAAATTGTGGCTGACCCCATTCTGAGAAACTCATAACTACTAAATCCACAGATAGCTTCCTGAAGTAGCTTTCATGTATGTAGCTTTGTCTCTGAAGAAAATTAGGCCAGACTAGTAATTTTTACAATAAAACATTTATCTCCACATAAATAATGCTAAAAATATACCTGCACAAGATGAAGATTTTTAGCATACTGCCAGTGGCAAAAAAACACCCAATAACACTTATACTGTGATTCGAAGATTTGGTTCATTCACCAAGCCCCTGCAAACAAACAAGCAGTGTCCATTACTTCCCTCAGACCTAATGGGAGACTTAGTTTCATTCATTTCCAAACTTCCAAACTTCCAGACACACACGTTTTTTACTATCTCCAGAAGAGCCCTTTAGAACTACGTAGGGCCCAAAGATGTTGAATTTCAGGGAGAAGTGATAAAACTTTGTTGTTTGGGCTCTATAGCATTACAGCACTATGGCAACAGGAGAAAGTCTGCTCCTTAGTCAGGTCATATATTTTATGCATCATAATAAAAACAGCTGTTGAAAAAAGGATACCCAGCTTGGATACCAAAACATCCTGTCACATGGTCACATAGGAATGCTTAACTCAGGCTCAAGAAGATGCATTGTGGAACAGCATAAAGCTGGGAATGCTCTGAAAACTGTATCTCCATGTTAATCTTCTCTAGTCTTGCAATAAAAAATTCAAACAAAATATGGCAAAGTTATGTGACAGACCATATTTCCAGTTAGAAGCTCCAAAAGTTATGAAAGTATATTGCTGTATACCTTCACTGAAAGCAGCAATGGCAAAAAATTGTCCTGAGTTCAGATTCTTTATAAAGGTCAAGTTGAACTCATTTTTCTCCTACCTCTTGAACCATTAATGAGAGACTATATTGATCTTTGTACCAGCAACCCCTGATACAAAGAGATGACAAGGTAAGCCAGTACAGCTTCACACAACAGTAAACAAAAGGGTCCTACTCTCCCAAGTCTTTTATCTGGTGTGCACTTACAAGGTGTAATATTGCAAATAGGGCCAAATTTCTTATGGCAGCATTTAACAGAGAATGTAGCAGGAAATAAAAGAATATAATGGACTGGCAGGCCATATCCCAAACAATGCAAGGTCTTAACACAGTTACAAGAAGGAAGAGTGTTTGACATAAGGTTTTGACATATATGTGTGGCTTTGTAGCAATAAAACTCAGTAAGGAATTCAAACTCTCCCTTATAAAGTTTATGACAAATCCTCAACACAGTTTATATAGTCTGTTTCAAATTAATTATTCTGTGTACTTACATGCAACTCCACACTTAAAAGATGATTTACATTATGGTATCATTACATTAAGAAGAAAAGCAATTAATTTAAATATAGTCATACAGAGCATATAGTTGCCACTCCAGCTGTTCAAGGATGGGATTCAACAGAATCAACTGCACCTTAGTGTAGTCCTTAAATCCCATTTAAGTTCTCGGGGCCATAGTATCCACTGTGAAAGCACTTACGGATTGACTGTCCCTGCTCAGCCTCACCTGGGCCTTCTGTGTCACCCTGCCATGGTGCCATTTCAGCCCATATGAGGTCATCAGTCCCTACCCTAGTGATGCTGATAGAGTGTTAGTATTTGATTCTTGTCTTCTGCTTCTCCTGGACAGACTGTGAGCCTGGTTACTCACCTTGCTGTGTCTGCTGTGGGATCTTGTGCCTGGCACCCTTCTCTACCCATCACACTCAGAGGTTTCTTGGAGCAGGCATCTTGGAACTTCTGGCCCATCTTCCCTCATCGAGCAGCCTGGAACTCATTGCTCCCTGGCACACTAGTCCAGGTCCTTTAAAGGTACCGTGTGTTCATCCGCTTCAATTCAAGTTGCCTTTGTGGCAACTCAGGCAAACCTTTTGAATTCAGGGCTGGTTGTGCACCCATCAAATCTCAGACTGCTTTTAGTCGAATTTTTAATTTTATTTTGGTCTTCTGGGGTCATTTTAACTACCAATTCTTTGGTTAGAAATGGAAGTAGAAAAATTTGGTATTTTTAACACTTTTCTTATGATTCGTTAATGAATTATGCTTTAGGAATTTATGTTATTTACAATGTGCTCACTCCCCCAGCCAAGATGCATGTTCTCTTTACAACAATTCACAATGAAAACATTATGAACTGAAAAAATGCAGAGCTGACAAGGTAGCTTATTACCACTGGTATGTGATTGCTGAAGTAAAGGAAATATTTGTCACAAATGTTTCTGCTATAGTTGTGAGAAGCTTTGTGGGTTGTTTTCTTAAGTGGGGTTAAACCACAGTATGATTAAGATGAACTGTTACTTCATAAATATTCTTAGATGTAAAACGTGTTGCTTGATAAAAGGTCTACATGTATGCCAGAGAAATGATGAGAGAAAAAGTAATGTCCTTACTTCAAACAGCTTCCAGCAGCTGCTGAACAATGAACACCCTGAAGCCTTGTCCTTCAGCAAATCCTCAACTGCATATCTTGTAGGGTTAGAAGAAGGAAAGGCCTCAACAAAATAAGTGAATGAGACTTCTCTGCAGCCAAGAATAACAAAGGCAATGTACAGCAGCGTTATTGGTTTCTGCATAATTAAGCACCAAGAGGCTTGTTTCCACTGTCCTGAATGAATGGAAAAAAAGAAGAAACTTCTCATCTTGCAGAGCAAGGATAAGGACTCCTGCAAAAAAAGCCAAACCATCTCCTCACCTACCCTCTGTAGCATTACACTCACTGAGATGAACAGAGGACATTCCTAATTTGAGAAGGGAGTATTTCTTCACTGCTGGGTCACTCTTGGGTTAGCAGTAGGGCAAGTGTTCAAGCACTGCCAGTGAGGATTCTATGTTTCGGGGGGGGTTCAACGTTCTCTAAGTGTCATAGAGTTTCCTACTTTTTCTCTCTGCACCTTCTTTTCTTAATGGCTAGATAGGACAAGCAGATAAAAGCACACTTTTTTTTTTTTAATGTCATTTCAGCAATCCCATTTTTGTTTTGTGTTTGTCTAGCTGACTCTTTTCACTCCAAATTCTCTCCATTAGTTCTTGAAAAAATGAATTAGCTGCAAATGTATCATCAAATGGTTAAAGAACAATAGAATGATGTGTTTGGCAGGGTTATAATAGTGGAGGGGGGATCATCTAAATGTCTTGTACATGCTTCATTTCCTCTCTTAGTGCTAAGATTCAGAAACCAAAACTTTGGCTTGATTATACAGATATAAGAACAAGTAAACAAGATAAAAAGGGAAAAAGAAAGAGCAGAACTGTGAAGAAAGTATGTTGGCATTACAATAAATGATAATACCATTTTGTGACCCAGTCATGTTTGTTATTGATAAAGTATAGTTTAAAAGGAGTGTTTTAGATATAAGCACATCTGTTGCATTAAAGACGGATACCCTTTTGGACTTCCAGTTCACTCCACAAGATTTCTTAAGGGAAAATATATTATGACTATTCTTTACTATACAAAGGTGAAATTTAAAATGAACAAAATAATGCTATCTGTTTACAGTGTATCACACTTTGTGTTACTATCTGTTGGTTTATAATCATAACATAGTATTAAATACTTGTAGAACTGTGGTCTTAACAGTTGTGGCTGCTAGTGGTTATACCTTTTAAAATACTCAATTTTGCTATAGATTTTTAGGAAACATTGCCTGTAAGGCATGGAATCAGAAATATTTACTGTTTGCATATTTTTGAACTATTAATATAATGTCATATAAATGTGGCTACTGGTGAAGGATGTAAAGGAACCAGGTTTGATATTCCTATGTTTCTTCCATTCTTGTGTTCCTCTGCTATTTCGGTACAGTAATATAAATGAGACAGGTTTACTAAAGTGCAATGTCAAAAATGCAAAATCATTAATTTGTTGATATATCTCAGAAGAAAAACACTACATTTCCTCTTCAAGTAATTGTATATTAAAAATTAATTCTATTCATAAAGTAAATAATCTTTTGGGGGAATTGTTATTGTAGAATTTGGTTGATATTAGTCTTTCTGTTCCCATAATGGGAACTGACAGGGATATTTTGAAAGTTCCTCTAATGGAAATCTGCTATAAATTTATTGTTAAGACCAACATCAATTGCATACTTTACCAAAGCCAAAATATCCATATAGAGAAAATAATTTCTTCCTTCTGCATAACAGTTACAACAACAGCCCAAGGTCATTTCTAGTACTAAATTTACAGGGGGACACATTGATAGTCTTTTCTTAATTCAGAGAGGGATTTTCATCTTTAGAAAATGCAATAGGACAAATGGCTGCCTTGTCCTACCCACATTGAATCCAATGGCCATAAGAATATTGGAACTGGATTCATGTTTTAAAATCATTCTACCACTTATGGCTTTGACAATAGTATCTTTTGATCTTTTACCGGGTTGAGTTTTTTCATTTGTTTGTTTGGGAAATTTTTGAACTGGTGTGTTTATTTAAAAGTAGTATTGTTAGTAATATTGATACTCTATTTTGTAAAGAGGCTTCTTTCAGAACTGTACTGCTGAAGATGGCAAAATGTAACAAAGGTTTGCTTAGTTGTTCAGTTTATACAGGAACACAGGATTCTTTCTATACCCTGAAATTCAACTTTAAATTTCTTGGTCCTCTTTATGTCAAAATTTCACAACACCCCCCCATGAAAACAGAGTCTTTTGAGGCTAATGGATTAAAAAAGAGACAAGCTCTTTCTAAAGAGCAAAGAAAATATGCCTACTCAAAACAACAAAGACATTTTAATGGATTTTTTTACCAATAACCTTGCATTTGAAGGACTGCGTGTTGAATACATAGGAATAGACATAATTCTAGACCTCCCAAGAACAAGCCCAGACTCAGTAAAAAACACTAGGTTAGGTTCTGTGACAACTATTGTTTATTGTTAAAATTTGTATCATTTCATTAATATTTTTAAGTCACATGGATATAAAAAAAAATTAAACTACGCATCTATGAATTTATCAGATTCTTTTCAAAGTAACTTGAAATATATTTTTTAAATGTTATAGCATCTTTCCTTCTTTGGCAACAATCTTGTATTTGTTTTGGAAATTAATGGTGTAACATATGCTTCTGTCAGTGATATATCAACAAACTGTATTTATACTGCATTGTATGTTCTCCTAGCCCACCACAGCTGAGGTCTGATTGAGACTATAGCCTCAAGTGACTATAAACCAAACAATTATTTTTGAGACTAATGTGTATGCTTCCTAATGATTCACAACATTAAACTCTCACTTGGAAAGACAGCCAAAACTCCCTTTTTGTTGCTCAAGGCATAAAAATTCTGTGGAGCTTTTTTTTAAAATGGTCATGGGTGACCAAAATGCAATTTAAGACTTCAATGGTCTTTGCTCAGGGTTGCTTGCTTACTTGTAATTGTTTCCAGAATGTTTGTTTGGAAATTTGTTAGATTATATATCACATGCAATAACTCTATTTGCCAAATTCACTGCTGTAATACTTGGCACAGCAGTTGGTTATGCTTGTTTCAGCACCACTTAAAATAGCTAGTTCTTTATGTAAGCAAGAATAAAGGTGATTTCAGCCTATGGTTCTATTTTCCACACGTAATAGAATTCAATTAGTTGTAGCAGGAAATATTTCTGACAATATGTTTTGCAATTTGTTGTGGTCACTTCTCATCCTTGATAACAAAAGCAAACATCATTGTTTTCATTTTGCCTTCCTTTCTTTCTTTTTTTTAAGTTTTTTTTTTCACTTTTGCAATAGAATTTAGATTATTTAAACAGAGAAATCATTTACGCATAGAATATATCTCACATCTAAAGCAAATTTTCTAACACCTTAAGCAAATATAGCTCAGACACTATTTTAAAGTATTTTACTTTAGAGAACAACAAGAATAACAGCAACATAAACATTAAATTTAAATTATAATTTATGAAACAAAAAGCTATGTTCTCTATTACTGTTCTGAACAATAATTGCATGTTTATGGTAGTTCCTTCTCATATCTGAATTTATAGAATCAGACAGTCATTTAGATTTGTAGGTTCCTCTTGAGATAATGTAGTCCAAACCTTCTGCTCAAACAAGGACAATTAAAGCAGGCTGTCTGGGACTGTGTCCAGATGGATTATAAATATGTACATGGATGGAGACTTCACAACATCTCTGGGCAATGTGTGCCCGTGGAAACTGCCCTCTCAATTAAAAAAAAAAAAAAAATCGTAATGCACAGATGGAATTGCATGTATTTTAATCTGTGTTTCTTGCTTCTTGCTTCTTGGACACTACTGAGAGGAGTCCAGGCTGAACTCTCAGTACTCTCTATGAGCCCAAGTATCAGTCCCCATATTCTCAACAACTTGTCAGACAGATGCTTCGGTCCTTAACCATATTAATGGTCCTGCACTGGGCTCCACTCAATTAAAATCTTTCTTGTACTGGGAACCCCAGAAATGGGCACAGCACTCCAGATGTTTTTCAGCAATGCTGGGCAGATCACCTCCCTCAACCTGCTGACAGCTTTCTTCCTCAAGCAGTCCAAGATACTGGTGGCCTTTTCTGCCATGAGGGTGCAATGATGGCTAATGATCAGCTTGTTGTCAAACTGGCCTGTAAAAAGTAGATGTCTATGGATGACCTAGTTTTCCTCAGGGATTATTTTCCATCTCAGCATGAGCAGAGATCTAAAGAAGTACAGATGCAGCGTGTTTACAGGGGTTTATTTTCTCTCTGTAGAAATTGACTTGACAAATAAACCAGATTGTAAGGATGGGTTGTAAGCCAGGTTAGGCTCAGAGGTAGTTCTTTTTCTTTCATAGCAGCCCAGAGGGTGCTGTGTTTTGGGTATATGTTTGAAACAGTGTTAATGGACCATCCGTGTTTTGGTTGAGCAGTATGTGTACAGCAACAAGGTTTTCCCTTTTTCCCATGCTATCCATTCCAGTGAGTAGGCCAAGGGTGGACAAAAAGTTCAGAGGGGACACAACCTGGAGAACTGACCTAATCTGGCCAACATATTCCATGCCCTTTAATGTGGTGCTCAGCAATAAGTGCTGAGGGGAGGTGGTTTTGGGGTAGGTAAACATTGCTTGGAAGCTGTCTTGAGTGTCAGTCTGCTTCTGGAGGTGACTGCCTTTGCACAAATTTTTCCTTCCTCTTTCCTTCGCTTATTGACCTATCTTTATCTTGACTTACTCTATTTTGCTCTTCCTGTCCCAGTGGGACTGCAGGGAGTGAGCTGTGTCATGCTTAGCTTGCTGGCCTGAATTCTGGACACACCACATGTGTCCACACTGTAAGTCCACATTTCTGATGCCTGCTACTGTTCTTATTTCCAGGTAACTGAAGGATTAGATTGTTTGGCTCAGTAATTTTCTGATACTCTGATAAAATACTGCTAAAAGCATGGAGTTTTCAGGTATAGGAACATTTTATATGAAAATACTTTTCAATAAAGAAGATCCAGATCTTTTAATCAAAAATAATCATAAAGATTTAGTGTGAGCAACCTGCGTATCACTTTTGTGCAGTATCAGCTGAGACAATTTACTTTCTATGTCAAAACAACTAAAATTGTAGGCAATTTACTAATGTGATTTGCATAACTTTTCAGACTATGCAAAATAAGTTAACTACGTATTATTCATAATAATCTACTGCAGAAACATTATTGTCAAGTAGACACTCTGTTGATCTAACACTGTCATATTCACTTCCAATCTAATATTTCTAATACAAACCTCAGAAATTCTTGGTTTAGAAAGAAGTTATATAAGGATCCAGAATGGAGCACTAGCCTTAAGAAATCTAGAACTTTGGTAACTTGGAGACACAAACTTAGTTACATAGGGTTATTATTCCCAAACCTATGCAATAAAAGTTATGAAGAAAAGAAATAAAATGTATGTGTTTTAATGCAAGCGGAATCTGCAATACTTTTTATCACTTTATTGGTGCTGTATATTTGAAGAATTTTGTAGCTGAAGGAAAGTAAAGCTTATTAAATCCAGAATTCTGTATGTCTAGCCTATCAGGCCAGGAAATTTTACAAGCAAAGAGAGACAAGTCTTAAATGTCTCTTCTTGAAAGTTGTAGTCAGGACAGCTTGCCTGAGAATGGCCCTTTTTGATCAGGTAAACAACACCTTCAAGCACTTTTCCTTTTTTCTATTATTTTTAGATAAATTTAGAGCTATCTACACCTTCAACTAAGGGAATTAAACATAAAAATTAGCACTTTTTTTGCAAAAAGAGAGATGAAACATAAAAGAAGTAGAAGACAAGCAAGAGTTAAAAATAAGTAGTGTAAATAATCAAATATTTCCATGAAATAAGGTTTAACAGAAATCAGTCAAAAGCAGAGTAGAAAGGACTTAATAAGTATTCCTCTGAATAACAAAGGTGAAAGTAAGAGTTCTTTTGATGCATTTAATTTCATGAGATATTCACTATAAACAAGTTCTCATTCTTTATTATAGGTTACACTTATGCCAATTATTTGGTTTTCAAAAATCATCTACTAATGAAGCTGCATTTAATCATACATGGTATTTACTTATTAATTGGTACATTTCTGTGAGAACAGTTGTAGTAGAGTATACTCACTTGTATATCTCACATAAAATGGAAAATGAATATACAAATTGAATATAAATTATCACTCTTTTTCACCTTAATTAAGAATGCCTTGTTTAAATATGATGTATGAATACAATTGCAACATTTTTGCCTTAGAAAAGGAAGATAAGAACACATTTAAAATATCCTGATAGCTCCAAGTCCTGCTTATCACTTGCTATGTTGCATTTTCTAATGAACTTGCACTTGTATTACTCTGCATAATGATTAGGTCCCTTTCTTACCAGTCTTACAATTTCTGCTACTGACCATAAGCTTTGAATTCCATCTATTCAAAGGTGACAGGGAAAGAACATTTTTCTTAAGAACAATGAACAAATACAATTTTATTATCAATCACCTGTCTGTAATAAAGTACAGAATGTGTGATTAGTTCAAGCACTCAGTTTCTAAGGTTGTTGACACAAGTCCTCCTCTTCTTAAGGCTGAGCTTGCTGGGGAATTTACTCTATGCAACTTGTGTGGCTGGGATTGAGGTAACATCCTTCATAGCAGTCTTTATGGTGCTGTGCTCTCCATTTTTTGCCAGAAGAGTGCAGTTCACACAAATATTCTGATATTTTCTTTCCCCATTAAACTGTCTTATGTCATTGCACTCCTCCTCTACCTTCTCTTTTCTTCCAGTCTCAAAGAAGAGTTTGTTGGTGCAGCTGGGTGGGTGTCGCCCAGGATCAAACTTCCAGAGTCGCATGATTTTTAATTGATCTGTAAGTATTCTATGACCAAGGAAGAGCAATACCTCTACTCATAAAATGAAAAAAAAACAAAACAAAAAGAGCTCCAAGTTACTAAGCTGTTATCTTGACTTCAACACTATTTTAAGTCATAAAATTAATTTTGATGGAAAGAATAATTTAGAATATGATGGTAAATAGAGTATGACACATTTTCAACATGATTTTATGAAGTCTACATTGTATCAAATAGTATAACTTTCCCTGCTAAGATTTTTTAGACAGCTTAATGCTGTGGAGTCAATCTATTTAAATTTAGGTACAGAAATTAGATAGTGCCCCATAGGAGATTCTTATTTCAAGTATAAATGTCAGGATTAATATGAGTGCTACAAAACAGAGAAGGTATTCAGACAGGGAAATAGGTGAGAGCTTTTGTAATTTTGGACTATATTGGTTAGGGTATAGCACCAATACAGAAGATGGCAGGATCATTGTGTAGGAGGAATTAAATGACAGTGTTGACTAGTGCAAAATAGAATGAAATTTAATAGTACAAGGTGAAATGTCATGCATTTTGTCTATTTTGTGCAGAGAGTTTTATGGGCTTTCATGGCTTTTCTTCTCATAAGAAGAGAGCATGATGGCATTTCAAACAATTTTGGGAGATAAATATCAATATACACATGAACTACTTAGGTTACAAAATTACAGCAGCACAGGATCAAAAAAAAAAAAAAATTAGCCATGAAAGTATTTTGATGACAAATTGGAAGACAGTTTCTAACCATGTGAAGAGTGATATTCTGAGTACTTCAATTATATAAAGAGAAATCTTAATGAGTTCAATATGGAGTTTGATATGCTTATGAAAAGGGTGAAAAGATGTAAGAAATAAAGTGTACAGAGTGTGTCTAGCAAATCTAAGTCAAGGGATTAGAGATACAAAATGGGACATTGATGTTACAGTCAGGAAATGTTAGAAGATGGTATTAATCTGACTGTATCTTCTCAGTCTGGAAGATATGTTAGCAAATTCTTCACCTTTGTAGGAGTGTAGAACACAAATGATAAATGTCATCTGCTCTGTCTTTCTGTGATACATTAGAGTTGAGACTTTGGTCTTTTATTGCAGGTTTAAATTTGCTGTAGGATATTTGGCCATGCTTCATGGCCACTCTTGTTTGATGCTTAGTGAAGTAGATGTTTTGTAGTTCTTTGTAAGTTAGACATATTTTACTGTTGTTGGCTTATGCCTGATAAATTCATTGATGCAGGTTCTCTCTTGCATTCTTTACCACCAAAGTTCATCAACTCCATAACATTCATCATCTCTCAAAAATAGTGTCATGTGAAGGAATTGTTTTCCAGATAAAAGGAAATTACGTATAAAAACAAAAATATGACCTGTTTCTCCAAGATGAGATTTTATTAAATATAATCATCAATATAATACTTTATCAACATTATTATTATTTTTACTGCGGTACTAAGGAGGTGAGAGCAAATGTCAGGGGTTCTCTTTACTGCATATGAACTAAGAGCCTAACCCAGTAGTTTTTCAAAGAATGTCTAAGAAAAATAAAAAATTTGAGCACAAGCAGTTGAAAAAGTGGTTTTGTGAGATATTGCCTAGTTCAGCTTTGTTTTATTTTTAAGTTTTCCAGGATAGATGCCTTTTTGGAAATCCTTACCCAATTGTTACCCAAGGCACAAGTAGATTTTGGAGTTTAAGTATAACAGATGATTTTACTCATAGTCTAAACAATTTTAAAAATGCTGTAATCACTCAGAATGGTTACATATTTAGATACATGAAAGGTAAATAATCTTTGAGAGATAGAAGCTATTAATTTCATTGAACGCTTCCTGCCAACATTTACATACAATTAAGGAAATATGTTTGTCTTACTTGAACTTAACATTCCAGTCAGAATCTCTGCTGAAGAGAAGCCAAAAGGAAAAATACATCCTTATGAGTAGAAAGACATTCACAGAAGTAAATATCTGTCTGTAATGCTGTGTAGAAATGGAAAAATCTTTACTTCCCCTTTCTGAATTGCCTTTTCTTTCCTAAAGTATTCAATTTTGTACTAGTGCAAAGGATATATACAATATATACACCTTTAAATGTTACCAGTCATAAAAAAAACCTACAAATAACTGTATTGGGTATGACTGAGATAGAGTTAATTTTCCCTTAGCAACCCTCACAGTGCTGTGCAAACCCAATGCAATACCTCACAAAAACAAGACAACAAACCAACCCAACCCAACCCAACCCAACAAAAAAAAAAAAAGGCATTAAAAACATCTGTTATCAATAAAACATATTTTTAAAATTTTCAATGAAAATTTTTGTTTATGAGAAAAAGTTACAAAGGCAAATATTGGGGGTTCATAAAAAAGTCTGCCACAGATGTCTACGGTCCAGGAGGAACACTCAAATGTAACTCTTAGACTTGTCAATAGTTTGAAATTCTCTGAGACTTATAGATCAAGAAGACAGATTATCTGCCTTCTGGTCTAGTTTATAACATGAAATTTCCTGTGTCCCTGCACTGCCCAGGGAAGTAATGGAGATGGGAATGAAGGAGTGAAGTTGAGCCTAGAGAAAAAAAGCACAGGATGGGGGACGGTGTTTTAAGTTTTTTATTTCTCAGCATCTTCTTCTATTTTAAATGGCAATAAAATAAATTGATCAGGTAAATCTGTTTTGCTCATGACAGTAGCTGGTAGGTGATCTTGTCCTGACCCACAAGTTTTTCCGTGTTATTTTCTCCCCCTGCTCTATTGAGGCAGGGGAGTGACAGGGCAGATAGGTGGGCATCTGGCAGCCAGCCAAGGTCAACACACTGCAAGCTTAAACACAGATAAGAATGATTTGTGAAAGCCATAAGTGTTGTGGATCTTTTTGTCCCAAGCTGGACAAACCAGAGGCCATAAAATTATAGACCTAACAAACCTTGCACAGGATTCACATGCCAGTGTTTATGAACAGTATTTAATAGCCTGTTAATTGTGTTGTGGAATAGTAAACATGCTGATACTGACTGTCCTAAATATACTTTTCCTAAAATAATAAATTCATGCTCACAGCATAGTAAAAAGTACCTGTAAAGGCATACTTGTATTTGATTTAACTTTTGGTTTCACCTAAAGAAACATAAACTTTTATTTAGGTAGAAATATAGAAATTTTAAGTGCTTTTGGAAGAAAAAAAATGGCAGTCCAAGAAAAGTTCTAACAGCAGGCAGATCCTTCTCTTCGTGAAGCAAATGGGAGAACTCTTATTTATTTAGGTGAATCACCACTTAGGCCCAAATCTGCAGAAGTATATAAGGGCAAATTCAATATATTTTGGTTAGTACTCAATAAAGCATGAAAACACTGTGCTTGTCCATGAGACATGAACATAAACACATACATTTTTAATTAAAATCCAGACATCTTCATTAGAAAAGACATTTTCATGAACCCACAGCTTCTTTTCTAGAAAGAATAACAACTCTCCTTAGCTAAAATTTCAGGATAGATGTGGCAACTCACTAAGTGAAAATGATGGGGTAAAATAAAAAGGAAAAACATTCACATAGCAAACTTTGTCACTCTAAGAAAAACATGAACAGTCAAAGTATTACTTTAATACTTTTATTTCTTTAGATAAATTGATCTTTCACACAGCTTTCAGTATGACAAAATATACTTTTCTAAATATATAATTTCTTATTTGTGTCATCACAGTAAGTCCAAAGGAAAAATCTGTTAGTTTTGGGAAAGTATTGTGTTTTATATTCTTACCTTAGTGCTCATAAAACAGGTTTTGGTTGAATATAGTTTTATCTGAAATAAAACCCTCAATAACTCACAAGTGCTGGTGTATCTCTGTTCATTTGAGCTTTTGTTTCCATGTCTCAATCTTGTTCTTTCCCAGCACAATATTAATAACTTGGAAGGGAGGCAGAATGTATGTCCTTGGTTTTAGCAAAGTAAGTAATTTAAATATTAAAAGTACAACACCAGAATAAAAGGATGGCCTGTGTAAATTTTTCAAATTCAATTAAAGCTTGGCAGCAAAAGTAAGATTTTGCAGTTCATCACACCAATCTTTTCCTGATCAGAAGAAGATTGGAAATCTGCATAAAGTTCCTAAGCTTTACATGTGATCATTTTCTTGTGGCTTTTAGTCTTAGAAAAATACTGACATGAATCCTGGGAATTCTCCATTATCCTGAGTTGAGGGAGATCTCCACTTCTGTTAATTTCTTTGCTGCCTTTCTCTTCCTATTTTCTTTAGTCACCAAAAAAATTACATAACCTGGATATATTCAAAACTCCTGGTAAACTTTGCAATTCACTATATTCACCTGTATCTCATTGAAAAGTCTACTTGTGTAATGCTACCCTGCATTGTAAAGCTACACTGCAGGACAAGTGATTGTTCTGAGTATTCAGCATTGGGCAAAATATAGATTCAAACTCAGTCTTGGACTTTTTGTGGCAGTGTGCATGGCTAAAGCCACAGCATGTAAGCCTCAACAGTGGTGGAAGAGAGCTCAGCACACTGCCCTCTGAGGCAGCTACTCTGGTTAGGGTGACACTATTACCCATTCCATCATTCCTTTCGGTTGCTGTTTATGGTTACGCAGTTATGTAATGTTCTGTATTTGGTTATGCTCCAGTAAGTTCTTGTATCCTCAGTTACCCATTGGTTGTATTGTAATTTCTGTTCCCCTATTTGGCTGTATCCCCTCTGCCTTTCCCTATATAAACCCCTGTCAGTCGGTGAGCTGGGTTCTTTGTTCCGGACCCTTCAGCTCACCTGGACCCTCATTCCTGCTTCTGCTCCCGGACCCTTCCCTGGACCCTCTCCTGCTGCCCTACCCTAATAAAGAACTGAAAATACTGGACAAAGGCCCCTTCTTGGTCTTTGTTCTCTCCGACCCGCCGAAGACCACCGGGCTCCGGGCAATCCTACTCAGCAGAGAAGCCGGCACTGTCCAGCTAGGCACGGCTGGAACCCTGCTTGGGGAGAAGCGCTGCAGCTTGGCAGCCAGCCCCCGTACCACCAGGGAAAGCCAGTGCAGGACGCCGTGCGCCCTCGGGTCTGTCCCCTGCCCTCGACAGAGCGCGGACTGCAGCGTGGCTACAACTTTTTACCCCAAGCCCATCTCTATTCCAAATGGAGACTTCAGTGACCCTTCTGTGCCATTCTGGATTCTCCCATTATTCTTACAGATGCACAGAGTACAAAAGTAAATTTTAATTTTCATTCCTGAAAAGCCTGTCAGAATTAATACAACGAATTACAGGGTAAACAGCTGTTGTGCTCCTAACCATGGCAAGCAGGAATGACATGACTGCTGACTTCCCCAAGGCATGCTGCCATTCTCTGAATGATAACTAACAGGAGCAGGGGGAGGAGGGTTGCCCAGCCTGTCAGCAGTCTTTGACCACTCAGCCAAAATTCCATGCAAGCCACATCATTTGAGTGAAACGTCACTGATCTGAGAAACACATCTGTGTCTTTAATTACTAACTTGGAAAAAACAATAGAGACCATATTAGTATGCTGGCTGTGGAGACATAAATGCTCATTATAAAATGTTCAAATGTAATAGAAGAAATGGCTTGTGGTTAAAAGGCTTCCTCCAGGCTATTAAAATCAAAAAGTACTAATTTACCATGGTGGATTTAATTGCTTTGTTCCCTCCTTTAAACCAAAATGCTGTTTATTAATTTATTAATGATTAATTTATTAATCATTAATTAATTAATTTTAGGGTAATAGATGTTTAGTGTCTTTCCAAAGAGTGCAAATAGACATGCTCTAGAGGATTTCAGTTTGTATTTGTGCATCTGTTTTTCTCGTCACCAGGATCTCGAAACACACTTTCGTAATTTTATTGTTGTTATCATCATCCTTATTGCTTTGGTTTGTTTACTATCTAGTCATGCTACTCCTCTAGGTTTGAGGCAATGAATGTCTACAGCAAAATGATATGGACTTTGTCTTCAGAAGAAAATGTTGCTGGATTTAAATAAAGATGAACCCAAGTGGAAGGCTTTCCTAAGTTAAAACTTCTGTGAATTTCTGAGTGGCTAAAAATGGAACTTTTAGAATGAAAGATATATTATCCTAATAAAGCTGGCATTTCAATGGGAAAAGATAGCAGAACTTATATTGAATCAATGCTACTGAATTTTGTTCATAACTCTTGCACCCCTCTTTGTTGTCCACAAGTCATGTAGTTCTACTGATTTCTTTCATGTCTTCATTTTTCCCTGCTACGCCCTCATCTGTTCATTTGAAATATCATGCTAAACTAGCCTCAATAAAGAACCCAGCCAACATATACGAAGCTTTAACTACCATGAGTCCTCATTAGGATTAGAATTCCTTAACTGTCACAGTCACACCACACAGCGTATGGAATATTCAACTCTCTCCAGCTTCAACATATATATAGATTTACTGTAAGAGTATTCATAAGAATATATTTTTAAGATTACTTATTTTACCCAGGAGACCTATAGAATTAGAGGATTTATTAATAGATAGCTCTATCAGACACGTTTTAGACCATAAAAATCCCATAGGAATAATATCTTGCTTTATTGAAAGATAGGTAGTATAGTTTGCATTATTGTGTCCACATAATTGCTCTACTATATGGTGAGCAATATAGTAGTATACACTATATGTGTATATATGTGTGTGCACATAAGCACATACACAGATGGATACGAACACATAGAAGGACTTTTCACATCTCCGCAGAAAATTCCTGATCATCATCTCTAACCTTTATACACCAATTTTGGATCCTTCTTCACTGTCAAGTCTGAATAATGTCTGCCTAAAACCATTATCAAACACCAATAGGACACAAATCTTCACTCAAACCATTTCATTGTACTACATAATAAGACAGCATTATCTGAATCCTGTGGTATTTATTATGAATAATACTAGACATTCAAAATAGGCATGTGAATGCTCTTAAAGACACTTAGCACCTTTCCCTTCAGTGAGTGTGCAACTGTAACTTTCTTTTCATAAGCGCAATGCATTTAGGGAGTATCCAAGAAATGCCTGTCTAGTTTTAACTTGTCAAAGGAAGAGATCATGAAAAAAATGCTGAGTGAAATACTGCATTGATTCTAAAATTACCTGAAAGTTTTATTCAAGGAAAAGATTTAGAGGGAAAAAAAATCCAAATATTTTATTTTTTAAAATCACTAAGGTATAGATAATTTATTTGGTTTTTGCTTTTTCTTGATCTGTAAATAAGTAAGGAAAGAATCCAGTTTATTAGGTGATCCAAGAAAGTCATATTGTTTTGTCTTTTAGCTGTACAATTCACAGCTTCAATACGAATCTGTGCTTCATTAAAAACAATTTGTAGAGCATGTGATTTTTTCCAGTAACGGCGTATCATTTGCCAGTTCACAATGGAGATTTTGTGCACAAAGCAGAACTAAAAAGACACAAAATCTGAATCCTTGAAGTACCTTTTTGGTTTGTACTAAACCAGAAGTAATCCAGTGTAACAAGACAATCTGGTTCCTCTTCAGGGATACTTTATCAATGAATGATTGATGTTATTTTCCTTAACCTTTTTGGGAATTTTAGGCAACTGAAGGGAATGATCTACCTTGTCATATGTCATAGTCAGGCATAATAGCAATATTGTAATATATCCCATTGGGGGTGCTGTTAGAGAGAAAATGAGAAATTAATGTGTGGCTGTAATATATGCCAAGGTAGCATTTGCAGCAGTTAATAGACAGAAGATGAAAGTATAGAGAGCTGGAAAGATACCAGCTTTCACAGGTCCTGTTAATAATTCTTGCTTCTTGTCACAACATCATCACTCTGCAAGAATTCCAGGATATGACTGCACTAAGACCTTGTCCTCTCCCTTAAGATACAGATAGCATAAAACCACTTTTCCCAGCTCAGCTTGATGGAAAAATTTCCACTCTCTGTCTTTTTCTTTAACTTGCCCTAACTTGTACCAGCCTTATAAATATTGAAGGGACTGGTAGGCCTAAAATTAAATCTACCAACTTCATCTGGTTTGCAAGCATGAGAGAGCGCCCCTCTGCTCTTTCTGTCTGCTTTGTTGCTGTGAACAAAAAAAAAAAAAAAAAAAAAAGCAATGTGAATTGCAAGTATACCTCTTGAAATTCAGTGGTGTCAGTGTGGGTGCCAATGCGATCTGCATATCTGAGGAACTTCAAAGGACTAAAAGGTGAGTAGAATGTCTTTTAATCTTAAAACTGTAACATTATAATCAGTCTGCTTTAGGTTCCCATCTTTTAAATTGAATTTCAGGTAGGATGCACCCTATGCTTTCCCCTTTTGCCTAAAAGCAGCTGCATGAACATTGAAACATGCAAGGAAAACATCCACCCCCTTGCTTATACCCAGAATAAAAGCAGCCTCTAGAAAACAAGAAAAGTCACTATGATGAAAGTCTTGACCAAAACCTTCATGTCTGGTGCAGAACACATTAAATTTCCCAGAAGAAAAAAAAACATTTATAGTCCTATTGCCATATAGAAAAACACACAGTAGACAATCTGAGGTGTAAATACTCCTCTGAGGAAAATTTAGTGATCAGGTTTGAAGAAAATTCCGTTTACTAAGTGTGACCTGAAATTCCTCAGGGCCTGGCATTTCAGCAAAATTTTGTTGCATTTTCTTGAAGGTGGTAACAATGCCAAAGGTGTTCTCTGGCATCAGAGTAAAACCAGTATCAAATCCCTGTGCTGTGGCACAAATTGATGCTGGAGTGTCTCCACAAAACTATTGCAGTAACAGCCACATAATGTAATAAACATTTAATAAATATTTTATAAATAATACTAACTTAGAATCCCACCCACCCCAAATCTTCTTACTTAAACCTTTCTCTAGAGTATTTACTTTTCTCTTTTATTAAAAAACACCATATCTTACAGAATGCTGCAAAAATTGGATAAGTTCCATAATATTTATTAAAATGTCTTGTGTTGGAAAGTTTTATGCAAGCTGGTTTTAGTTCAACTTAGAATAGAGCGACTTGTCTATAAAAAGACTTCATGGTGAGTACTATGGAGAAAACTGAACTTCCTGTCAAATGAATCCATGTTGTCTGCCCAGCAAACTTCACTCCTCATATACGTGTGTGTGTGTGTGTGTGTGGGTATGTATTTAGAGCAATGTACAAAAAGCATTTAAACTTTATACAACCAGACAGTCCTTGCTGAGTGCTGCACATAATGGAATCAGGGAACTGGAGAAGTCCTTAAAGAAGGTAATCTCAACTCAGAATAAAAGTATAAAACCAGAAAGCTGCCTGTAAATGACAAATTAAAAAAATACCAAACAAAACAACAAAATCAAAAAGAGACTGCATAGAAGAAATTTAACTAGAGTAACTATGACTCTCTTATGACTGGATCCTGTGTTGCTAACTGGGTTCAGCTGCAGAAGTTGCACCTCCTCGTGGTCCCACCAGATGCGCACAAGGGTAACCGAGCAGGCCTCTGCCCCAGTGTGAGAGTGTAGGACGCTCTCGCCCTATCGAGTGGCTTCGCCACCCATTTGATAGTAGAGTTAGGATCAGTGATGATACTATCTCTGGCAAAAACCATTTTTTATGACTCAAGTCATGAGTCGCCAGGGCCCTTACCCACAGGGCAGTATCGCTAGGTAAGTCTGACAGTTGCTTGGGGGACTAGCACTGTCATGACACAGGGACTCCCCACTTGGAGCAGGATAAGCCACCTGCCTATCAGGGCCAGCTTGTTTTTGGCCTCTGTGTTGTGAGGGGAACACATGCCAAATCAAGCAACTGTGCAGCAGGGCTATAACCTAATCCAAAGGATCCTGGGCATATGCCACTTGTTCCAACTATATGGGGGCAAGGCTGGGTTAATCCTGCATACTGCCACCAGAATGCTCCGCACTGGCTGCAACCCAGTGACGTCGAGTGGCGGAGACGCAGATTATACCAGACCCCATCCGTGCACAACTATACCCCAGACCGACGGAAAGGGCATACACATTCATGCTGTACAGAGCCACGTCACTGATAAGAGCATGGCAATACCCCAATCCTTAACCGATTGCGACTCCAATTTTTCCGTAGTGGGAATCTCAATCTGACTCATGGCAGTGTTGAGTCATCTGAATTGTGGTCGGAATTTACTGATTTTGACCAAGGTGGACGGGCCACCTTTATTTAACCCAAACAGGCCAGCTTCACTTAACCCGGAAAAAGGACGTGTACCTCTGGTGCACGTTTGAGAAATAGCTTAACAGAGACTTGTATATATATATAATAAATTGAAAGTAAACAAATATAAACTTTTTTTTTTAATGGGAAAATCTCAACATATATTTGTGAACTTGGAAATTTCATGATCTTTGATAATCCTGTTTTGTAAACCAGAGAATATTTTAAAATTTATTAATTTCCTTATTAAAGTTCTGCCTAACAGTGGAAGCAGGATTTCCTATAGACTTTTAAACTAGGCAGCTGCAAATTCTAACCAGATGTTTTCTGAGTAGTTTGAGCACTTCCAAGCAATCTGTTCTGTGCAGATTCTCTGGTTTTTGGTAGTACCTGAGTTATGATTCTGGCTTTGCATCTGTTTGGAAAGTTGTGCTGGAGATTTAGAGAGGCATCTGAACACAGACATCTAATGTTTTCTGGGATATCCTTCTACCTGACACAGTCAGAGAGGGCCCTTCTGTTATGGTAGCAGGAGGCTAGGCAGAAAACTCTAGGATAGCACAAATATTAATACAGTCCATGCTCAGGCAAGTAAATCGTGCCCAAAAGTCTCCCTCCTCCTTCTAACAAAGTTTTTATGAAACTTACGGAAACCTAACACATCTGAAATTTTTGTCTGTCAAGTTTTGTTTAAATCTGTCAGCAGTTTCAAACACACAGGCACAATGGTGTCCCAAGACTCATTTTCTTATGAAATCATATTCAAATGCTGCATTGAATAAAGTGTAAACATGCCAACCCACAAATGTTAGGTTAGAAACAAGCATAAGGAAATAAGCTCCATTGAACTTCTAGGAGTTCTCCATAAACTGCAAATGCCCCTCTTAACATTCGATTAGTCTTAGCAAACTGCAGATGCTCATGAGAACTACAGTAACAGCCCAAAGACCAGTTGGAATCCCATGGGTCTTTGCTTGGTTTTCTTTTTCATTCTCTTTGCACAGCAGTGAACAGCTCACATTCATTGTCTATCCTCACACCTCTTATTACACAGACAAAACTGCCTGAACTATTAGTGCAAAAAAAATAAACTTATCCTTCAGGGGTGTTTGCTCCTGAAAAGCTTATGCCACATACATTCTGATATGTTGCTTATATATGGAAAATAGACCTTCACTTTTGTTAGGTTCCTGGGTCAACAGTCATCCTACAAAAGGTTATGGTTATATTATCAAAAATTACTTTATTTTCCCTGAGGCATCCATGCCTCCTGTTCACTAACACCTTGCAACATAAATAACAACTTACATCAGTTGCTCATTCTTTACGATCCTCAGCAAAACTCTGTAGGTTTGTTAACTCAGCTATTTTATTTGTTATTTTATTTTGAAGATTTTTTTTAAGAGATGTTTTTAACCTATCTTGATGTGTGACTTGTCACCCTGACCTGAACAGCATGTGCTGGTTTTATCAGAGCATAGACAAGAAAGAGGCAATTCTGTCTGTACAATATCAATTAATTTATTAGCAAATCTGCTGTCATATGGAAAAAGGCAAAAACACAACAAAAAACACAAAACTCAAACCAAACAAAATACTAGATCAAACCAACCAACCAACCAACAATGAGAACATAAACAAAGAAAAACACAAAAAAACCAAAAAAAAAAAAAAAAACCCAACCAAAACAGTCATTTTGCTATAGTTCCAGTCCTCTTCCTATGGTTTGGAAGGTGAAACTAAATAACACACAAAAAACTTGAGTGTTTCTGAAGCAAGAAGCTGAGGCCGTTTTATAGGAATCCTTAACCATAAACCACATACTGAGCCCTGTAATTTACTTACACTGCTTACTGGGAAGATGGTGTCCCAGGGATTTTAACCTGGCATTCAAAGGATTCCAAGGACTCTTAATTATTTCCAGAATATTTACAAAAATATGTATGGAAGAAAATCGAACAGAAAAAAAACAGAATGCCCAAACTCAGTAGTTACTTTACCAGAAGGAGAAAGGTTTTTGATTATGGCTGGTCAAAAAATAGCTGGTTTAAAAATGTGAATACAACTAATTTTCATCAGACTTTCTGGAGTTTAGATTGGGATAACAAAGTGGAAAAGGGAAAGAAAAATCTCTAAATCTTATTGCTATGTATGAGAGACTTACATTTTTACTCTTATATTTTTCCTCACTATAACAAGAAAGAAAATAAAAGAGAAGAAGGCCACAGATTTGTTGACTTCCTTGTGCCAGTGAGAGCAACTTCTGTTTTCTACATGGCAGAAAATTTTTCATTTCTTCCATTTTTTCTTATGTTTTGCTGTTAACAAATCCCCTTTATACTCCTCCAAGATGTAGAGATAGTATATTTTATTTTAAAACTTTCAGCCTTATTAATATTAAAAAAAAAATCATATCTCATTTCCTTTTAAAACGCTGAAAAGTCATCAATGCTCTTTCTGTTTTTCCCAGGTTGTGGCTTCGGACCAGTTCACAATAATGAGGGTTTGGTACCCCGCTCTATAGAGAACAATTTGGATAATTTATGTAAAGAGACATAAATATTATGCAATGCTTGAAAACATTATAATAGCAGTGGAACTACAGAGAGAGATCCTAAGTCAACTGAATTGCTCTCTGGAGATGCCTATGTCTTTCATGGAACCTTGGATAACTGGAAGCAACTCCAGCTGCCTCAGTTAAGCGCTCAAGAGTTAAGTGGGATGAATCCTGTCCCTGTCTTAAGTTTCCTACTGAAGCAAAAACATTTTTCAAATAGTGGTTAAAAGTAGAGATATATAATAAAGTCTTTCTTCCTTGCTCTTTGTTGGAAAAAAACCCCAAACATTACCAGGTTGGAAAACAGGTTAGGGCATCTGAGTAATGGGGCACAATGACGTCCCAAGTCTTCAGTGAACAATTTACACAGCTGAAGACTAGACTGGGTCTTTTGCCATTAGATGTTTCCTGGATTGACATTTCTCAAGAATAAATTATATTAGCAACTTTTTCTCATTATTTGTCAGATAATAATTGATCCCTTTTTTTGGACGTGCAAAAGAAAAACATTTTTGAAAGCAATAAGGTAATAATCTCTGAAATTCTCTACAAATTAAAGCCATATTGTGCTATGACTCAGTTGATGCTCGGAAGAAGAATAAAATACTGATTTAAAATCTTCTGTCTCTACCAATCCAATTTTTTTTTTTTTTTGTGTCTGATTGACTGTGGCACTTTGGACAATAGTATGTAAGAAAATGTTTTTGGAGAGATTTCTTATGCACAGATGCTAAGCTACAGACTTATTCTGCAGTTGAGACAAGACTTGCATGAATTACCTTTTCTTCCTACTTCTCTTTGTCTCTGGCTCTTCAAAAAGATCTGTTCATCTCACAGATCCAGAGCTTGGGGATTCACATTCTTTACAGTAGTTCTGTTTGCTTATGTATTGACTTTGTTTGTTTATATTGCCTTCACATGAAAGTTTGGTGATACACTATTACTTTTAAGAACATACTGGATGACCAGACGTTAGTACTAAAGCTTCACTCAGGGATTTTGTTTCATTTTCACAAGGATGATGAAAACCCATGAATGGGTTAATCTAAATACACATATGCTATATTCCAATAAACATTTTATGAGTTTCAAACATGAGAGAGATCACTCAGTTGTCCTACTGGTAATACTAGATTTAAATTTCAGATTGAGATGACAAGATGCAAGACAATTTTAGTTCCCCAAAGCTGTGATGCGGTGAAAGATAATTCACTGCAACTCATGTAGCTGCATTCCAGACCAATGATTAGTGGGATTTTTGGGTTTGGTTTTGCTTTTTGGGGTGTTTTATTTGTGTTGGTTTCTTCTGAGGTGTGGGAAGAGGGGTATTTTTAATTATTGCTAGTATTTTGAACTGTAGGCAAAGGCAAACTGAAAACTCCAAGTCGAATTTCAAGTGAGACACATTTTCTCCTTACAATTGCCATTTAAATATAGCATTACTATTTAAATAGTCACGCTGTAGCTAAATGCTACCTGAAAACCCATTCAAAACATAGTTTTTTTCCAAGGTATAATTAATTCCCACACCTGTATTTAACACTGTAATTGAACCTTATTTAAATCTGAACAAAGCAAACAAACAAACAAACAAAAAAGAGATAAAAGGTTTCAGTTTTGGTTGAGAGCAACTATTCAGTGAAATGTTAATATCATCCATTAGAACTTACATCAGTGAGGGTTTGCAGGGTGCCCATAAGCAGAGGGGCTTCAATTAAACCATCTCCCCTTCCCCTTGTCACCCTGTGCTGTACAAGCCTTTACTTCTGCACCAGGGGACTTTCTGTGCAGCCCTGTCCACCCCAGCAAGGATCTACTTGGCTCAAACATTGAAGTCTGCCTGGAAGAATCTCTAGTTAAAATTACTATAAGAAAAGGGTCTTATTAGACCCTGCCTTATTAGAATGCATATTAATTGCACTATAATGTCAGAGTGTTATAACATCATGATATAAGGCTGTATCATTATTCTAATTTAAAAAAAAAAATTTGCTCTGCTGCCATCTTCTACTCCTTCTTGGGTTGCTTTGTATATTCTTTCTATGCATAAGATTTGAAATAACTCATTTGATATTGCTGATATTTACTGGGCAAATACTTTCAAAAAGCTGCTGAAGGCACAGTAACTATAAATATCCTATCAGGCAAGAAAAGGGTTAAATACTCTGTTGGACTCAAAGTATAAATGATTGTATCAACTAAAGTCTATGTCAAATACGATGTGATTTGCAGAGCTGCACATGAGAATGTCAACCTTCTTTGTTCCCTTTTGTAGTTTAGTGACAGTGACTTCATACTGTCTAGCAGCAGTGTCATGAATATTCTCGAGAGTAGGTGAATGGCACATTCATTGAGAGCTGTACAGTGGATTGCATACAAAACCAACAATATTTTTGAATAATGTTAGTAAAACTGTGGTATGTCTGCCACCACTTTTCATATTTTAGGCTCATTTGTCTCCGTTTGAATCTCAGCTATATTTATCAGAAGCTCTTGTTTTAGATATGATAGCATTATTTTCTTAGCAAGAATCTCTGAATTTGTTGAGAGAAATATATGTTAACCTGAAATAACCCCATTGCTATAAACAAGTGAAATAGCCACAAAAAAATCTTAATTGATCTTACATGTATTTTTGTTCAAAATAAGTGTTCTTTGGGTCAAATAGCAACCTTAAATGTAGCATCCACAGGAACTTTGAAAAAAGCAGGTTCCGTCTAAAGAAGACATGAATTGTCTGTCCAATCTGACAATCTATAAAAAAACCATTTAGCAAAACCAAAATTATCCAGTTCTGGTTTACTCTGTAATTTAAGACATTATAACGAGAAATCACTACAGTAGTGGTTTGGCAGATAAGTACAAGGAGGGGACTTGTGGTTTCAACATAGACCTGCAACACAGGAAAAGTGTTTTCTATTCTTGGTCTGGGCACTGACTTCTTTAATAGCCATGGGTGACTTACTGTTCCTGAAAGGTGAATGTCCAGGGATCCCAGTGACTTCATCTGGGATGTGGTCACTCAACATTTCTGAAAAATAATCCCTCTCCCTCTCTACAGTTTAACATTTCTAAGTGCCATGATGTTTTGAGACAGTCACTTTGGGGTTGAGGGCCCATTTTTTCATCTCTTTTTAACAGTTCACCCATGGCACATGACTAGAATAAGATGGGCAAAATAGTAAATAAAATCTTCACACAAATTTTCACTATTTATTAGTGTCACTACAAATACAAAATGTACTGTTGATTCCCCCTTAAAAATTTTTGTGTTATTTTCAATCATTATTCATAGCAGTGGGTTTATGTCCTTTCAGCCACCTTGTACTTCAGGAATGGAGCTCTTCTTCCAAATTCTCAGAACAGCAACTGAGAAATGATGCATTAGGTTTACGATTGTAATTAGGTGAAATGGTACATTAGGGTTACAATCACCCTCTTGTGAGCATCTTCCATGTCTGAATTCTCTAGAACTGCTCTTTGTTAGGATAATACTTATAATAATTCTTTATACTGCAATTTTGTTTTCAGCGTTCAGCTAATATATATGCTTTACATATATATCCCACATTCATAAACGTATACTCAAGCTATCACACACACACAGAATGTAGGTGCCTTTGTAGCTGTACACACATATAAAAAGGTTAAATTTTATCTAGTAATGAAAAATGGAGCATCTCTGGAGTACCTTTTCTGGCTTTCTTTTCAATTTTACTATAGATACAGATTATTTAATCTGCTAGAAATTAATTTACTTTACACTAGTAACATATCTCCTACACAGCTACCTATGATGAAAGATGAGTATTCTGTCAGTACTAGAAATATTTCTGCTCCTTTCTCAAGATTCTCATCTCTGTTTTGAGGTGTCAGTGGTAAAATTACAAATACAGAACATTTCATCAGTTTTGAGATTTTAAAACTTCCTTATCACCCTCTCTAAAGTTTATCATGGCTGTAGTTATCCTTATTAGCAAACATCTTAAAATATGGAACAATATTTTTTAAATAGTAAAACACTTACTGCCAAAATATAGTCTAAACCACTGCAGTGGCTGATATAAATCTCTCCAGAGAAAAATATTATTAATAAATGTAATTAATTTGGTGAGGCAATATATACAAAGATATGCAACAGTAAACTCTTTAACTTCTCTTGAAATAATTATTTACAAATATTCATCTGTTTTCCCAAGACATATTAATGAGTTGGAAAAAATGTTTACATTGTATGACTGGCTGAAAAATATCTATGGGCTTTTGCCTTCAAAAATAGTACTCCTTTTTCATGCTTTGAAACAGAAATGCTAACTTGATTGCACCTGAGTTAATGCAAAAACGGAAGCTTTGAGTCAGCCAAAATTACTAATACTTTTGGATAAAAATTATTAAATAATTTAGGCTAAAAAAATAATGTCTGTCAGAAAAATGTCATTTTGTCATTTCATTTCAAAGTAATATCTTCATTGGTAAGGTTGCCTAAAGCTAATTTTCAAAAGGCTTGAAAACTGAATTAAATTTCAGTTTGTTATGCCTGAGATACGTTTGTATTTGTTTCACCAAGGGAATTTTTGTTGATTCCATATAATTCAAACTTTTTTCCTGTAAGACGCAATATAAATCTTGTATTGTTTTCATGGTTTTGCAGCTTAAGGTATTTTCTGAGAATCTTTTATCCCTGTTTTCTAGACTTTTCTTAGAGTAAACTGCTCCATCAATAACATGCAATAGATGAGAAAGGGTTCCTTTGACTAATGTTTTCTTTCAGAAGGTATCAATTTACTAACTCCACAGAGAATTTCTGCATAGATTGAAAATCTCAACACTCTTAAATGTTGAAACTAACATTTGAAAAGCATATTTTAATTGTATCCTTTCACCGTCATTCTCCAAAAGATTCTTTACACACAATTCTTCCTTTCCATTCAGTGACTAGTGTGGGTTGACAGTATGAGAGTTTTTTTTTTTCATTTTTGGCTTCCTGCTATGTGTTGCCAATTTTCTGGCATTTGCTCAGATAATTTTATTTGGGGAATGTTGACCCAAGATCAAATCATGTTAATGGACTTCATCAAGGGTGAGATTCAGTTGCCTAAATGCAGGCACCTCATGCCATATTTACCCTCTACAGTATCCAAAATATCTGCAAGGAACTGGCTGATAGGGCATGGGCCCCTCAGGATACCCATGCCTTTCTGGAGCGCCTGATGTAGGTTTCAGACACATCCTTAGAGGAATACCCTAAACTAAGGAAGAAACAACATCCCTGATTGTTTTCTCACAACATATATTTTTTACTCTCTTACTGTAAATGCACAATGCCATAATTTTGTCTGTTTAGCAACATGTAATTATATTTTTAAGGTTCTTTGCTGATTCTTCTAAGATTTTAGTCTTATTTAAGGAAATTCAATCCCTATGGAAGCACCCAGATCACATTTAATGCTGATGTCAGTGATGACATAAATACTAGAGCAAGCAATAAAATAGAGAATCAAACTAATGTGGATTTCACCATGTTTATAAAATAAAAAAAAGACCTTCACTGTCTCTTTGCATTCAATCTTCCCTCCTAAAATTTTTTAGCATTACAGGGTTGTATAATGAGACAGTGCTGTAGGATTGTGTTCACTAAAACAGAAAGCCACAGTTACAGAAAGGTTTATATTAGTAAAAAATAAAACGAGACACAAGAGAACTGTTTGCAGATAAAGTATCATTAAGTCACTTATCCATAAAGGCAGTAAGTGACAGCAATAGAAGGTAGAAAACAAGAGATCAGGGTATAATAAAAGTAAGCCACAATATTTTTGTAGAGTTTCAACATATGTACTGTATGTTTTATGAATTTTAAGCATGAATGGAATGCTGTGCTTGCCTAATTGGGGCTTCAGATTGGCTATGGGCCAGTCAGGACTATAGGGACTCAAAGGCTAATAACACTACAAACCAGTCTATGTTCTGCACTGCTCACTATCCATTTTTAGAAAACAAACAGAAAAATTTGGACAACTATGATGTGTTGAAGTTTTTGCTTGACATTTGAAGCTAGATGCTATTTGTGTCTTGTTTTTGTGTCAATTAGTTATTTCAATTTCAAATATTCCTCTGAAAAAGTAACAGCTTTTAAATTTTAGGCTGACAAAAGCAAACCTGTATTAAAGATGTCAATAACTCTGAAAGCGGGTATAGACTTTGACATAAAATTTGGATTTGTGATATTAATGAAGATGATATATAAATAAAAGAAAAAGGTTCTTGAAGATGCATTCTGTTTATCCAAAGTAGTGACTTGAAGTGGTACTAGATATATTAAATACTAAAACTTTTCAGTTGTAAGGTTTTTTTGATGCAGCTGTTTCTTAAACTCCAGTTCTGAGCATTGTTTTTGTTTTAAATTTGGCTTTCATTGGAAACAATTAAACCCAGTTTTTATAAAACTGTAAATTCAGAATTTGCTGTGAAAAATACAGCTAGAAACAGCAAGATTATGAACTTTTAAAGTTTATAAAAATTACAAGTATTTTCACGAGCCAAGTTTCAAGAAAAAAGACAAGTTTCAAGAAAAAAACTAAGTTTCCTGCAGGTTTACATCTTGTGGATGGCCTATCCATTGTCTCACAAGGTTTGAATGTTCACAGCAGCTTTCTCCCACACAGATTCTCTTCTGTCTGATAAAGTAATTGGGTTCATGTAACACAGGATACTTTCATGAAATTAATCCTACATGCACACACAAACACGCAAACAGCACAAATCCCATAACTCTCACATCCTTAGCAACTTAGTTTTATACATCTAATCACACACATTTTTTCTTCAATGTCGGACCCTAATTTTAATTCATTGTGTTGTATTATAAATATACCCAAGTCCCTTTGGGGTTTCCCAAATCAGTCTCTTGAACAGTGTTCTTTAAAGAATTAAAATAATTTTGACTAATTACAGTACTTAGTTTATAGTAAAAATTATAGGAAGAAAAACAGGAAGGAAAATAAGTATAATTATTTTCCATTTTTTTTTTCAGATATATTCAAATAAAAAGTAAAATCTGAAAAACTTAACATGCTGGAAACGGAAAATACTGAAGGAACAGCCAAGGCAATCTCCTGTGGCTCTCAGATGTACAACATTTGTCATGAGGCTGATGGACTTAATCTCAGAGATCAACAAATAGTTCTTCCATTTTCTTTCTGCAGCATATTTTGTCCAAAATGCTAATTAAACTGTATTTTTGCAGTGACTGTGGCTGTTTAGAATAATATGACACAGACTATGCACAGTACATTGCAGTGGAGTTCCAACAAGAAATCTAGGAGCAAAGACCACTCTTGGAAGGTAGAGTGACTCAATTGAGTAACTCAATTTTAATTTAGGCATTAATGTAATTATACTGGGGAGATCATCTGTAAACCCATATCAAGGATATGGCTATGTACCGGTAGGAGCAATGGCAATGAGTAAGTCAGTATCCCCACAGACTCACTGCTGAGCCGTTCATTTGGTATTCAGATACTGCAGGGACAGGTTGAAGTATCATTTGGGAACTGATACTTCAGCCAGCATAGAATGACATTTTCAACTTTCTGCTAGCTCCCTCCTGCCCCGAACTTCTCATTACACCTCCCATTTAGCTCATTCAGATTGTATTACTGGAAATGCTAATATTTCCATATTTCCTCCAAAGTACATTTTAAAGCAATTATTAGAAACTAGCTTCCTATTTCACTTCTCATATCAACGTACAAAGTCCATAATTTTAATATAATTAAAAAATCCATTGGCAGTCAAGGCGTGCCACAGATGGAACACTAATCTGTTCATATTTTCCTGATGAGAGCTATGTTTCTGCTCAATTTTGACCCAAAAAAAAGTAGGAAAATGGACAAAATAATTAACCCATCCCTGTTTTCCATGAGACTGGAAAGAGATGATATGACACAGTGTGAACAGGCATTATGACTTGAGAGATGCAGAGACAGCACAATGACTATTCTGTGCATGGTAGTGACACAGAAGAAACATGACAGGATTAATTATACCATCTCCACATGAACTCATGAATCTTCTCTTTCTCTAAGCCTCGAGAATTGTTAATTTGAAATCTAAAAATTTGGTGAATTTTACTGGTGTTTCTGGTTTAGCTTAGAAGAAAGATAAATCACAAATTCTTTAGCTATCACTGGAAGGTAGCACACAGTGTTGTGTGGTGTTTTTTTAAAGTTTCACTATATCTGACTTTCAAAATCCCTGTTGTTTTCATGTGTGGGAAAATATGCAGTCAGGCAACAGGCATTTAAACACTGAGTAAACTGATACCAGTAATAAATCTTGTGTATACAGAATGAATCTTAAGCCTAGGGTAAAATAGTAATGCATTACCTGATCAGTTACAGAAACAATCAAGTAGGATGAAACAGAGAAAAACAAATACTGGGAATACTAGATGAAGAAGGTTATAAAATGAGCTGTTTTCTTTAGTGTCTTGAAAGTCAGGATATCAGAGTTAGAATTGAAATGAATTGGGCTAAAACATCTACCGGAACTGAGTTTTCTGAAGTTTTTGTGGGCAGATCAGGACACTCAAAAGAAGTGGGCCAAGCATCAGGAAAGGAACTATCTAGTCAACATCATTAACAATCATGACTTTACCACTGGCTTCCCACTTTAAAATATAAAGAGAGAAGAAAATAGTCAGACTTCAGGGGGAAAAAAATCCTTTATTCCACTATTTACACAGCTGTAAACGTTCCAATTCATACTCTTAAATCAAGTTCCAAATGAAAAACAACTCATGCATTGCTTCCCAATTCACAGGTACAGCTTCCAGGAGAGGGCTCCAAAGCAACACTAGCTCTCAAGGAAAACAGGCCAAATGTCACTGTCCCACTTCGAGAAAGTTAATTAATGATTAATTATAGGTTCTCACCTTCTGCCTATAAATTTGATTCCAGCTTATACTAAGATGGAAAATGAAGGCTATGAGCTAACATGGGCTGATAATGCTTTGATTTAGAATAATATAGCTAAAATGGAAATAGGGAAAAAATGGATTAAAATTATAATAAACTCTCATTACTATTTTTAAGTAGCATAATATATATATAAATAATATAAATAGATCTTCAGTATAAATATGTAAGTATCATAATGATCATTATGTAATAGAGAATAAGAAAAAAAATGCATCCCCCATGTATTTGCCTAAGACATATATTTCTGTGTAAACAAAAGCTGTCTATTTCTTCTAGGGGAACAGCAAATAACTAGACTGTGGTCAACACTCTTCAATAACTGGCAAGTGGGAAGACCAAGGGATTCAGATATATGTATGAGATATTTGAAGAATTTTTAATTAATGACCAAACCAAAATAATACTTTAACATTCAAATGAAATACATATTTAAATGTCTCAATGTTTTAAGCATTTAAATGAGATATAGCTTTAATTGAGATGAAATAGTTTAAGGAATGATATTTTTTCTCACTAATGTTATTACTATTGAGTTTAAGATTTGTTTCAAGGGTAGGTACTGAATGGCTAGAATTTGCACTTAGGATATTCAGTCTTAGCTAAACAAATAACATTTAAATTCACATTTTCTTAGATGTTGAGTGTTTTGATTCTGTATTTAATTTAGGCCTGGCATAGCATCAGATTCAAGCGGAACAAGGATTTAGGTTTGAAATCAGGATCTAGGGTTTGGCCTTGTCTCCAATTAATTGCGTAAAGCTGGCTCGGGGATTTTTAAAAGTCTCTGCTGAACATTGTGAAAGATGAATGAGGTGAAATTCCCAGGCACAAAAAACAGAGAAGTGTAATATGTTACTGTATAATGTACTAAACTCAGAGACACAGCTTATTCCACTCAGACACAGCCAAAAGAGCCACTGACGCCAAAAATCCCAAGGAAATATAAGGTTAGTTTTGAATTTTTTGGTTTATTTCCAAATATTTTCCATCTTCAAGCATACAACTAGCCAGAGCCTATAAAAAGTGCAGAAACCTAAACACTGAGCCTGCCATGCTGACCTCCCATTTGTAACACCCTTCATGTGATGGGAAAGGTTTCTCCATGTAGTCCCTCCAGCCTCTGGAGCTGCAGGGGGTGACTGCTGGACCTCACAGTGAATTTGTCACGAGAATGTACATAGCAGCTTGTGGAAGCAGGCCACAGGGCTTCTTATGAAGGCAAAATGGGACACAAAATGTGCATGCCTGTCATACATTCATCTCTGAGCAACTGCTCAGAAGTGCAAATTTATGTTAGCTGATGTCTGAAGCAAGAGAAAAGTGGAGTCCCCGACCTGGACTCGTGTCCTTCAGGAACAGTATTTCTCTGCCTCCGTAAGGACTATTCTTGTCCACACACTTCTCTAGTTTTGAGGAAAGTGCTATTCATAAATTTTGGAGTCTTCATGATAGACTCACCTAGCTTTCAGGTGGTACATTTCAAGTGAGTTAATGTACTTCAGCGTTTTGAAAATTCCTTATAGCAACAAGTATAACAGATGTCCTCCAAGACCTACTTGTGAAGCATGTGCATTTTATTAATGCTTATCTCACTGTTTACAGTGCCATACACAATGTTGTGTTACTGAATGGGTGATCCACTAGTCAAAATGCTGAATTTCAAAGAAAAGAGACACATATTACCGTTACAAAACCAACCAACCAACCAACAAACAAAAAAAACTCCAAAAATACCTCCACAACTGTGTCTTTTGAAACAAATTTACAGATTCTCATTAATCCCAAGGTTCACTAGTAGAGTCTAAGAAACCTAAAGAATGTTTCTGGGAAAACAGCTATTTCTCTTCAGATGCTTCCATACCTAAAACCTGACTCATTATAAAATGGTTTTGGATTATTTCAGTTCACCTGGTGAACCATCTATAAGGGACAAGTTAATCCATCTGAACCCTTCTACTCATTCCAAATGCTATTTAACTTTTTGATCTGACAGTTTAATGCTGTTCCATCACAAAATATATGTTCCCACTGAAAATAAACATTTTTCATATTAACAATAGAGACAACTTCAAGGGATGAGGTTATCACGAGGCAATTATACCCCAGAGGGATTACAGGCACTTACATCCTGATAACCTTATCTTTATTGTGCCTTATTAAACAATTACAAGACTGCCACAGCCAAATATAAATACCTGTAATCTTCCCAGCCATGGGTTTATCATGAAATAAAGGTAAATGTTTATGTGAGTCTGGCAGCCTCCACCACTTATGTTAAAGCGTCGAAACAAGTCTCAGTTTTCCATTTAAATGATGATAAACACTTAATGTTGAGGTGCTCTTGCTCTAATGGGTTACTTGCCATCAGAGTGCCACTGGCACAGAAGACTGAGCTCTTTCTTAAGATTTGAAGAATTTTTTAGATTGAAAGAGATCCTTAAAGGTTCACTCAATACATTATGAACCCCTGCCAAAGTCCTCTGATACGTATAGGCCTATGCTGATAGAGTTTATATAAAGAATGGCTCTGACTCAGGAAATCATTCTTCATCATTTTGTTTCCAGTGCTGTTTTCAATATCTGTGCTGTCAGTTGCTCTATAGCAAACAAAGCCTCCTCATTCCACCCTGTAGAACTGTGGCAGAACTATGCAATAGGTACTCCCAGAAAAGAAAGAAATAGGCATTTCCTATGCCTATGTATCCAAATTTCAAAACCTTTGAATTTGTTCATGTTCACAGGCCTTTCCTCTTCAGTTACAATTAAAATGTGAGCGACTGAACTTACTGGCACAACTAAATTTTAAGTTTCTGCGATCCCATACTCACCAAAAATAAATTAGCGATGATAAATGATAAATCCACCCTGCACTGGTTGATTTTATGACTGTAATTAAACAGGAAAATAAAATTCTAAATCATCCCCAACACTGATTTTTAATGTGTCCAGCCATGTAGTTATATTTATTTTTTAAAAAAAGACTTCTTTCTTGCATTATGCTAACAATGCCAATAAAAGGTAACAGTAATAAACTGTATGAACAATGTCTCTAGACTACTCCAGTTCAGTAGTGAAATTCAGAGGCAGTGTATTTCCAAACTACTTACAGAAAGAGATAAATGTCATAAGCAGGTCAGAAGAACTGGGAATAGTAAATCAGTCTGAGAATGGCTGGCACTGAGAACAGACAAAGTAAAAGCTGTTTGCCACAAAAGTTTCCCATGTTCCATGATGTACATAAACGAGTAGATTTTCCAGACTGTACAATGAGAAGCAGATTAGGAGCAAAATTCCTTTAGCTATCCCACACGTGGGAGTGGGGAGAAGAGAAAACTATTCTCACAAATGAGGAACATGGAAAGGGAGAAGTAGTACATCTTCTCTTACTGAGTATAAGAAGTGCAAAAGTGTCAGGAAGTGTTTTGTTAAATTGAGGAGGGCCTCAAAATTGTGTTTGTATATCTTCAGTGGTTTATATCAGTAGAAGTTAACAAAATTAGCCATGTAATCCTAGGAAAAAAAGTTGTAAATGGTAGGAATTTTGCCCCAATAAGCTGTGAAAATTTAACCTGGTTGAAATTTAAATCAAGGTAAATTTTTTTGACCTCTTTTTGTTTCCTGTCAACAAATGCCTTCTGGGCATGAACTTTTCAAGTAATTCAACATGTTGATACATTTCCCACATCCAGTAGTCATTTGAGACAAAATGTAACCATTTTATCACCTTCAAGCACAGATCTTATTTGTTAAAATGCACATAAGTTTGCACTTAAAATCTATTCTGTACCCAAATGTGCACTTTTTAAAGTACATATGCTTATTCCATTCCAAGACACATCTGGTTAGAAGAGAGATATTTATGTATTATATTTATTTTTCATAAATCCACTGTGCCTAGAGCTGATCAACATATCCTCCTTTAATTGCTTACAGACTGATAGCTACCAGTGTATTAATCATTCAGCTTTCTCAGTACAACAATGCAATTTACAGGTCCATGATCCCTTGTGTCCACTTCTTTTCCTTGCTAAAAATAACTCATAGTGTAACTGCAATAATTTTGCCCATGTTGGGTTTTTTTCCAGTTTCTTGATTAGACTCTACTGCAAGGAAATCTCAGAATTAATTTACTCCCTTGCTTATGTGTTCAATATCACATAAGGAGTGTAAAAAGTTTTTCTTGCCTGACAAACAAAATATTTTCATATTATTTCTTTTAAGGTGAAATGTTGTTTGATTTAAACTAAGATTCATAAACCTGGGTCTTAACCTGATAGTCTTCATATCCTCTCCATGCATACAGTAACAGCATTTCCCTATTTATGCCATTCTGGAAAGCTAACTTTGCTTAATTCCCTTGAGAGAGGAGGTAGTAGCTTTGCACACCTCTAATAGTCAAATTTCAATTGAAATTCAGCAGGAGAATGTCCAGTTGACACTGATATGAAGGAATTACTGAGGAGTAAGGTACAATTTATTAGGCTGTTACATTCATGGCTTAACCCTTCTGTGTCTGCCATAGACCTGTAGCAAAGAATAATAGCTGCATGTCTTTATGTCTTAGATAAAACTTGAAGAATTTTGTATGTTATGGATTTGACATCCTTGCAGGTCTAATTTGGCTAGTTCATGGGCTGAATAAGCAGCACCTGCACAAGTATGTCTCACAAAAGGAAACAGTAATTTTCCAATGGCTTTTAGCAGTAATCCATGATCACTACTTATGTTGGCTCAGTTAACACTGGCTACTAAAGAATAAAAGTTTTGTCCATCTATTTGACTGAACACTTGACAGCTGCCTATCTGATCAAAGATTGGTGCATTTCACTTCCCTGGATAGGCTCTGTGACTAGTACCTGTAATCTCTTCAAAGAGATAATTTAACTCAGACCATATTTGTCCTATGTATGCAACCATTTTCCTCACAGCAACCTGCATTGGTATTAGAAGGGCAATTAACTTGGTGGGGGTTTTCACGTAACAACTGTAGAGAAAAAGCCTCTCCAATGAATAGAAAAATGCACTTGAATCCACAAAAAAAAGAAGAAAAAAGAGAAAAAACTGCATAGCTGCCTAGCTGACAATGTCCATTTAATCACTAAAACTCCTAATGTATATTTTAAGAAACCAGCATTAAAGTAGGACAATTTATTTTGGATGATGCATGATAAACACATTAAACTTTCAGGACGGTGCCTTTCACAATTCAGTCAAATACGGATTTTTCTCTGTGTTAGCTGCATATTTAGTTTTTAAAAAACATCCTGTTTCAATGTGTTTCTGTTTTTATATTCATTAGAGACCTGTGCAAGGATCTGGAGTACATACATGAAACATTCAGGACCAAATGGACCAAAAAGATTACAACACCAAGGAGGACACCTAAATTAAACATTTGCTCAGCAATGATGTAATCTTGTCAAGCAAACACACACAAAAGGTTGATTTAAAAAGGGAAAAGATGACATCCAGTCTCACAGACTGTTTTTGAAAATGAGAGTTGTGAAACAATTTCAGAATATTTATCAGCTAATAATTTGTCCAGGCATCACAGGATACTCTACACAATTAGCCATCTATTTTGATTTCAAATGCAGCTGTTTGTAAGTATGTAACTGTTCATCAGTGTGAATAAAATGTTTTCAACCTGTCTCTTCAAATTTTGGTCATCGCAGTCTAAAAGCTAACACATTAACTCAAATTGAGTATTTTGTATAAAATTTATAACAAATTAATGGTTTTGCAAACATTACTAGATGTTTGCCTCCAGAGCATATATATGCTGGTTACCTGCAAGATTAACAATCACTCTCCATTTCAACTTTTGGTAGTTTCAAGACAGTTCACTGTTTGGTATCACTGAAGGGTAGATTTAAACATGTACAGGACACATACTTAAGACAGATTTTTAGGTAGACTAAGTCATAAGCTTTTTTTGACAGCCAAACTTCTTCATTAGAGCTCAAAATGGGTACTGGGTCATCTGAAGTTTTAGCTTTGAAAAGCCTCGCTAAGAAGTTTTAAAAATCTGGAGATGAGCCCAAAAACTGTGGCTAAATTTAGACTTTTACACTAAGGTATATGGAATGGTGGTTGATGCCGGGCCTATTTCCGAGTTTAATCTAGCTTTAATAATTTTTAATACATTATGGATGTGACTTTAATTTGTGTATTTAAATTATTAGGCTTGTTTAATTTAAGACAGCTAAATTTAAGCTAGCTAAAGTTGCAATCTCCTTTGCTTGGAACCCATCTTTATGGACCTGGTTTTGTTGCACCACTTGCTTAAAGGCATAATTCACTTGGACTGAAAAGTCCACTTTGCCCAGAGCAAAAAACTTTCAGTGTTCAGTACATTTATTAGAGTCAAAACATAGTATCTCAGATCAAACCAGAGTGAAGTATCAGAACTTTCATGGATCTCCTGCCGTTGCAACAACCTCTCTCCCTGAGGCCGAAAGAACCACAACATCCTTCTATCCATCCTGGGAGGCTTTAATGCTCGTTGTCAACTATTCTGTTCTTTGTTTGCTGTTGAGCCTGGATACTTTAACATATTTCATCCCCTGTGGCCAAAATCTGTTTAATGTTTTAGCATATCATCATACAGTGTATAGAGAAAGTGATTTGATTACTAAGTGATGATTCTCATTAGACCGGTCATTGTTATCGACCACCTCTCTTCAGAAATAAAGAAACCTTTTAAATCTCAGTAGATGATCAGATTAAAAAGGCATAGAAGGACACTATTGACACTCACCAAAAAAAACTAAAAATAAAATCATTCTATATATCGTTCACGACAGTCAAATTAGAACATGCATTTGTTTTGAGTACTGGATCTGTTAGTGCAAGCATCAGATCTGGTAGTACAAACATTAAAACAAAGGATGCCTAATTTATTTTGCTGTGTAAGGTAACTGGTACTGTATTTATACTCTAAAAGAATGAACAATTGATTAAAACCAGCCTTCATATTTTCATATGCTTTTGGATCTTTTAAATACACACGTGAAAGCAATGCTTCATAAAGTCTGTTATAAGTACAGAAATATGGCAATTAAATCCCCTTTCTCTTATCAAAAAAAAAAAAAAACCTTGAAACAATTACTTCATGTTCTACTATTGGGTTAGCAACTTCGCACTCATGCAATGCTGTTCAAGCCTTTTCATGCCTCACCTAGCAGTAGTAATTCAATTCAATGACTCTGTTGTACTCCACATTGCAAAATGTCAGAATGTGTTTCATGCAATGTCAGTCATGTGCTAATTTGACAAATTATTTCAGATTCAGATAGTGAGAATTCCTTTGAGGATATTTAAACCCAAAGCCCAAAATACACATTTGCTTCCCAAAACTCATATTTTTAAGCCCCAGAACTAGAATGAGCAATGCCAATTTCACTACAGATGTCAATCAAGTTATGTGGGGATTCTTGACCTCCCTTCCAGGAGGAAAATATACCCATGGCACACAGACTGTATGTTAAAACATCAGAGGACATTACTAGATTAAGGATATTCACAACTCTAAGCTTTGAAAAATATTTTCTCTTCATACTAAAACTCATGACATCTGGAAACATAGTCCCTACCTCCCTTTAAAAGTTATGTGAACTTCATATTTTTAATTTTTTTTAATGTGGTCCAAAACTCACTAAATTCAAATACAACATTTCTAATTCTGAAACACATATTGATAATTTGGTAATAGGAACGCACCTTTTCTTCTGTTACTAATTGCTAACATAATGTTTGACTATGAAGGAAGCAACAAAAGGTTTGCACATTGCATAGATCTCTAACTTAGCTTTCATCAGTTATTTATAACAAAGACCAACATAAATGTTTAAGCAAATTAACAAAAAAGCCTTGGACTTACTAAATATGCTAAACATCTTAAGCTATAGACTTTTTACCAAGGCAATTAAATCTTCCTACAATAATTTCCTTTTCTGAAGAAATAGATGTATCTGAAATAGAGATGAACTGGATAGGGAATGCAACTTACTTGACAGTGGACAAAACAAATTTATAAAATTGGTGGATTTGTATTATATGGAAGTTAAACAACTCCTTGAGGAGGCAAGTGCAGAAGGATGAACTACAGAAAGGCAATTTTCATAGTAATAAATACAATTTAACTTGCTCATAGCACCATGAATCACTTTTCGCTCTTTGGCACTATGAGCAACAACTGCAGAGCAACAAGCATTACTTCTGTCAGAGCCATTGATTCCATATACAGCACTTATATCATCCAACAGCATGACCCTGAAACACGTGTCATGGGATTTATATCAGATGTTAACATGTAGGAAGTTTCACTGCATAATCAAAAATTGAGACCTGTAAAACTAACCTTAAACAACATTGACAGATCTGTTGTCCATTCAGTTCACTCTCACCTCATGAAGCTAAGTACAATCACACATATTTAAAAGATCTTTTAAAGATGATAAACACCACATAAGTGTTAAAAAGCCCACTAGGGAGCCATCAATTTGAAGAAGGGAATTTAAGAGAAAGCATACATGTATATGTATAAAACAATCTCAGCTAGAGGGAGCATATGATATATATTGAGCATAATCTCACCAGATTTGTAAAAAATCCCACACACCAGACTGAAAGGAAGTTGGTTTTCTCTAGTAGACAGCACAGCTGGACAAGTATAGTTATAGAAGTTCCACCTTTTGTGGATGGAACACATTACATGATGGGAAGTACTTGCTTTTTCACTAATGATTTACATCTGATTATACTGTGGGGGAAATCCTCACTGCTTATTAAAATCTTATTTTCTAAATATGGCTCTTTTCATGGTTAGTTTTAAAAATAACAATAAAAAAAGTTTACTTTTACAGAGGTTTTTGAAATGTCCTTTTCTGCTCATCTCTATCCATCATATTTCTTTAGGGTCATGTTGTGTCATATATGACATAACTCAATGTGACATTATAGTTCATAACCTAATATACTCCACTGAGTGATACTGTCCAACGAGTTTGTGCTAGACTTGTAGAGAGCAGTGCACCAAATAAGCAAACTGGATAATGAACAAAACCTTCAGAAGTCCTCAGATGGTCACTGCAATGTTCCATGTGAGCACTTGCTCTTCATTTTTTGCCAGAAGGAACAGTCAAGGAAAACAGAAATTCAATATCTTTAGAACCACAAAAAGCCAGATTTCCAGCGTTTGTTCAGTCAACAGTAGGGATAAAACTTTCACAGGAGGATCCACAGCTTTTACTACCTTTTTTCTATTATTTGTTGAAAGCATCAAAGTGGTTTGTTCCTGAATAAAAGAAACAACTTGTTACTAGAAAACCATAAACCATTCAAGGCCTTCCCCATGACTCTGCTGTCTTCTGTGTGGCTGATTAACTATGAAAATCCTACAAGACCTTACCCAAACCTTTCCACCTCCATGTCTTTCTGCAAAGGAAAGACAGATGTGCATTTAGCTTGCACTATGGCTTGTAGTTTATAAGTAAGCAAAATGTAACTGAACCTATCCCACAGCTGCCTCACATGTTCCCAGTCTCTTAACTGGGATTCCAGATTTGTACAGATTGCAGACAGGCAGCAGTGGGAAGCATGCCATGCTTTCTATAATTCATCTGCCTAGACACGGCAAAACTTATCCTTGAAATAAATGTTAACATTTGGAACATCTCCAAAAGGAACAAAAGAACAACAAGGTAATGGGTCATTCCAGAGAAACCTTATGGAACAAGGAAGCTTTAAGTAAACATTTCAATAACAGGGACCTCTAGATTGCTCACCTTTATTCTTGAGAGCAATACCAGAGTTACCAGAGTGATTCTGACAGGACCAGAGTTACAGCCATGCAATGTCCATAGCTAGGTTAGATTTTTGGAGTAATACAGCTGCAGCATCAAACAGCTCCTACTGTATCATTTACAACTAAATTTCTCAAAGGTTATTTCAGTATCTGCTGAGGTAGACATTTCTGACCATGTAACCACTAATGTTTTTGTCTAATACATAACAAGATATTTCTTAGTTTGTGATAAGTGATACTAATCCTGTCCCATTATCAAAATGTCAGTCATGCATCTTCTCCACTGATCAAAAACGCAGCAGAAAGCATAGAATTTATTTGTGATCTCTACGTTTTCAGGTCCTCAGAGTTTTTTAGGAAAATAAAACCAAACCATTCCTCCAAAAAACGAAACTACAAAACCACATCAAAACATTGTTTCCATTACCTGGATATTTCCTTGAATTTGTGATCTTGATTTTACTGCAGTATGTACAATTCTAAGGACCGCAACTTCAGAGTTTGATAAGGGAGGAAAAAGGAAATCTGATATTTGAATCCTACTTTGGTTTTGTAAATTCATAGGAATCAAAAGATCCCAGTAAGAAAAGCTAGCTTGCTGAGCTCTAGACGGTTTCCCTGGCTAAGATCCCTATAATTAAGGCAATGTTTGTAGATGTAGATAACGTGAACAAAATTGCATTTACATCAACTTCTACTTTTCAGAAAATCAGCGTTCTGAGGAATTTGAAGATAATATTAAAAGAAGTCAAGCCTTCATCAATTATAAACAGCTGTGTATATAACAAATTTCAAACAAATACATTACAAATAATTTTAAGCATTTTTACACAAATATTAACACTAAGCAGATAGCAATGCTCACATTAGTTTCAAATAAAACCAATAAATTTTTAGAAACTTATGATGAAAAAATAATTTTTTAAGTATGTGCTACAGTGCAAATTAAAATTCAATTCTATTAAATACACTAAGAAAAAAATGAATTTATATGTCATTGAGTTTGAAAAAACAATGAGTATTCATGTGGTATCTTCAAGCATGGGAAGTTATCTGTAAGAAACTTGCCAGAATAGTAGTACAAGGAATTGCTGATTTTTTAATGTCATTGTACAGCATGGCTAGTGAATTATTTATTGAATCAAACTGCCCATGGATAATTCAAAACTAACATCATCTGGATACCAAATCCCTGATTCAAAACCTTCTATCTGTTTTCATAGGTTATTTTTTTAATTAATTAGAAAAAAATCAACCTGTGTTGATTTTCTTGAAACAAATTACCTAAAAGTGGGTTTAAGGAAGAATGTATTAGCACAGACCTTGTGGATTTTTTTCTACATTTTCTGATTTTTTCTACATTGTTAAAGCAGCCCAGAACTGCAATAACTGATACAGTAAACATGAAAGAAACAGTTCTATTGCAGTCAAATAAAATGGCACAGACACTCAAATTAAATATTTGCACAGTATCATATGGCAAGGCTGTGTCCTAGTCTTCTTTCGTGCCTGTTTCTGAGCCTGATTTTTATCAGTTTAAAAAAGAAATAAATGCCTTACAATAAACAGAGCAAGAATAGTAGCTGCTCGTTTGTGCTGAAGGTAACTATGCACTGTCCACAAATAACTCTGAAATCTCATGTTACTTGTGGAGAAATAGGAAGAAATGTCCCTGTTTTTTCCTTACCTCCTGTGGTCCCTAGTTTGTATAACTCCTTATTATGTCCAAAAAGCAAAGAGCAAAGAATCCTCATTATTCTTTCAAATTAGGAAGCAAGTTTTTAAAAAAGTCCAATGCCAGTGTAGATGCTTCAAAGAAATATAGAATGAGTGATATATTCTAACAGGGAAAAAGGAAGCATACAGAGCATTGCAAGCAATAGGGCCATGAAGAAAGAGTATTTCAAGTAGAGTAGAATCATTAGTGCAAATACGACCAGCTAAATAGCAGCACTATGACAACGTAAGTCCTGTAGAAATTTTGGGCTTTAAATTCATTATTAAAAATGTAGGAAGAAATATCTATTAAAAATTACAAGTCTATACTCTTTTCCTCCTGGATGTCTGCAGTTATACATCACTTCTGACATTGGCATCATTTAGAAAGTGCTTGCGGTTCCTTTTAACTTTAGTCAGAATTGTCATTACTCAAGTTGGTGGTGTTTGTTGATGATGTCCAAACCTATCTTTATGCCATGATGATGCAACCAAGGAGAGTTTTGAATAAAGGAACAAATATATAGTCTGTACATGAGGAAGGGCAAGGGGGAGGTTCTGCACACTGCAGTGCCTGTCTAACACTGAAACACCACCTCTTGGAAATATAAATGTTCAATAGCTCTTTCAAGGACAGTAAAAACACCTTTGAAAATCCACTCATTGCAAAAGCTGTGAATGTCCACCCTGTGAGAACTTCACCTGTGGGAGGAACGAGGACAGTGCTGACCTTTTGGCCTAGCTAATAGAATCTAGCAACGAGGTGTTCCACAATTAAATCTTCTCTTGTAATCATCCAGCACAGAAGGATAATTGTGATAACCTTCACCACAACTTTTTTTCTAGAGACACTGGAGGCAGCAAGAGTTTTTTCTAATCTGACACAAGTAAGCTCTCCTCTAGGTAAGAGTCTTAGCATTGTCCTTCGTCTTTGCTTTGACAAGCTCAAAAGCTGCTTCCTCTCCAAAGTCAGTAACCACTTTCTGATAAGTTGTCAGACTTTTACCAGAGTAGGGATACCACCCTGAAAGTCTCCTGAATTCTCAATAGCTCTGGTTCCCTCAAATTATTCTATTGAATGGACAGTATTTAATATAAAAAAAAAAACCTACTCCAGAAAATATTCTTCTGCCAAAAGGTTGAATTCCTGAAAGGAAATCTCCAAAGTTCTATTGATGTCTTAGTTCCTTCCTATTTAAGAAATGTCCTGAGGTCAAAAGATGTTAACAAAAATAAAGTCAAAATATGGACACAACCTTGGATTTATGTTCCAGCCTCTGTTAAGTCAGTTTCTTACAGTTTTAGGTTTTATAAATAAAAAAATATTTATGCATTCCAGGATTTGTATGAAGAACAAAATAACAGGCTATAACACTCACTCCCAAAAGAGTGTGACTTACTCCCAAAAGAGTGTGACTGCATGGCAGTGCACCTATAATATGCAGTGTACCTTCCATTTATGGTCCATTTATGGACCATCTGCAAACTGGCTCTGTATTTCTGCATAAGAGGTTTGCTGTAGTATGGTAATTTCCCATCCTGGGGAAGAAAGAGATTGAAATATTTATATACTTAGAAAAATGGCTGCTTTCCTGAATCCCACGATTATGGTGAAAATCTCGTTTTGACCCATCGTCAGATCCATCCTTCCACTGGAAAATGTGTGAAGTAAAATTTCTTTCTATGTGTACTGTATTGTTCAGATCTTATCAGGCCTTTTTTCTTTTCCTTTAAGGATAGGGAATTTTTTTATTATTTAGAAGAAAAAATTAATAGATGTTAAAATTAGATAGGAAATTATTATTTTCTGTTTTAACTAACACAGTTGACATCACTCTGATCTGCAGTGTTATTAATCAGATTGCAATTATTCTTAATTCTACACAAAATTAGGCTGATTTCTTTAGGAAATCCTTTGTACCCTGGCATGTTCCCTCATGCATTGCCACTGAATGAATGGGTACTTACTGTGCCATTTGACAGTGCACTTGATCAAACTCTCACCTCATGCCTCTGCTATTATCAAGGACTAGTAAAATTTAAATACGTCTTTATCCACATATGAAACAATTATTGAAGATTTATTTTAAAACATAAATGAAAGTTTGAAATATTAGGGGAAAAATAAGTCTTTTGCTAAAGACCACAGTTATGAGATGTTAAATATTGCTCACGGAGCTCAGAAATTCAGATAAACAACAGAAACATAATCATGCTCTATCATTTGAGATCTGTCTGGGAAAAAGAATCAAAGCATTTTTCTAAATTAACAAACATAAATTTTGAATAATTTTTTTATTAAAGCCATTTTATTAAAATTTTGTTGGACAGCAGAATGTCATTTGGCTTTTTTTTTTTTTTTTTCTGGTTGCTCTCTGCAGTTACTAGAAGCCAGGAAATTGGCATGCAGAAGGTACAGTGTTCAAAGTCATTACATAGTAAACCATTAGCATAGAATACCTTCCCGGAACGGTTTCCATTTCATATAGAAGAGTGACATCTATTTCCTCCTTTCATTCAACTAAAATGACTTAATGATAAGAAAAAATAATGCTTCAAATGAACTAAATTTTTCTGCATGGCACCTGCAGAAACTAAAACTTTGACGTATTTCCACAGCACCATCAATGTAATATTCTAGCATTTATTAAAGAAATGTTTTGTGAGTATGAAGGTGAAATTGTGGCCTGAAAGAATGAGTGTTTTCTGTTTGAGTTTACTGGAAGAGATTGATGATGGCAATGTCACTCCCTGTCATTCCCATGTCTCTAGAACGCTATTTACTCTTCCCATGTACTTTCGTTGCTACTGAACAGCAAATACTGAAATGTCATGTGAGTTGTATATTGAAAAAATCACCACAGGTGTACAGTGAAGCTGAAAGTTACTTTTCTGATCTGTGTATGAACAACATCCTTTTACAACTATTCATCATGTCCCCTTCACTTCAGACCTATTGATCAGGTAGATGTAGAAGAGAATAGACAGACGTGTAAGCTGTTTCCAGTTATAGGTAAATTGATTCTTTATATCTGTCAAAGAACAAAATAATCAAAGGCCAGGCAAGATTCTGCAGTCACCATTCAGCCCAAACAAGAATGTTATTTATGTTATATATTGTAGCAATTCAATTTACTAAACTGTTTATTTGACATTAAAATACAATACAAGGAAGATTTAAAAGGCCACATTCTGGCATACTCACTCAACATGAATAAGGACTGTTATGGAAGCAGTGAGGCAATCTACAGCACAGAATTAACAGACATAGGGAAGCCAAGCGATATGTTAATGAAGAGCATGATAACAAACTGCAAATATTTTACAGTTCTAATCACTTTAGAATGAAAGAAATTATTAACTTTGATTAAACATGTATTTTATAACTGAAGAATGTATAGCTAGAAATAACTACAATAAATTAGAATATATATCACAAAGAAAGTGCTGACAATTATAGTAATTATCTTATAGGAAATTCCTCAAACTGAGTTCTTGTTGCATAGTATTACAATCTAGATTGGATAACAAAGATAACAGCAGTAAACCTACAAATCTGGTACTGGCAGTGAATTGGAGCCAAAAATTAAATATAATAGATATTTTGTACCACCCTTTCATTAAAGGCCATTCGAGGGAGGAATGAGGTATCAAAAGAGTTGCCATATTGAATTATTTTTTCAGGATGTCACTCCCTCAAACTTTTATCATTGAAATATACTTATAAAAAAATCCAAAACAACTAAACACCAACTTGGCAACTTCCTTTGCTGCTAAACCAGGGTGAATTCTTTATCTATGTCTTTCATGTGATTTTTTTTCAAAAAAAAACTAACAGTGTGAGAAAAACTTGCAAATGAGACTGGATGGGAGAATAAAATATGAGAGAGGAGGAATTAGTTTTTGTTACTTTTTGGTCATCCTTATAGTGGAACAGTGAAAAAACAATCTGAGTTATGAATATGGATTATATTTTAACTTTATAGGGGGTACAATATGCATTGCAGTAGAAACCTTTGCTCAGCCACAGAACCAACATTACATGTGAGATCAGACAATGCATATAGGAAAAAATTACTTTATAAAGGATAAAGGGGCAGCATAATATTCTGGTTTTTCTGGTCTACTCTGAAATCCAGTGTAGTGGAACTCTAAACCAACAATACTTATGTGTAAAAAACTTATTCTCTTACTATGGCCAACAGAGGTGAATAATCCAATGAATGCAGGGAAATTTGTAGTCAAAATAGTCACCGGATCTTTTGCCCTCAAGCTCCCTCCCGCTGCTAGCAGGGTCATTTCAACTTCCCCACAGTGGAGTTACTCCTTTCAAGTGCTTCATAAAATGAAGAAAAACTGCAGGTGGTCATTTTCTTCTCTCTTCTAATACTTTTCTTGCTTTCACAGGAAAATCTAAGAGATATTACAGAAAAAGATGAAAAGCTTTGAATTCAAATTAACCTAACTTCATCAGTTCTGAGTGATTGCTGAAAACACAAGCTAAAGTTCCATTGGTTTGGATCCAAAACACAAGTTTATGGCTCCCTGGGTCTGAACAGTGGGTGTAGCCGTGACTGCAGCTCAAAACTACAGTCCCAGAGAAACAGTCAAATTCTTTCTCAGAGGATATAGATGTTAAAGACATGTAAACTAGTGAAGTGAAAACTGGTTCTTTAGGGGTTTGGATAGAAGATCCAAAGAAAAGTAGAAACACATATTACATCTGTGCTGCTGACTGTGATGCAGGGATACTGCCAAGCCATCTTCAAATTAGATATCTGAGACACCAGAAGCAGATGTGCTGAGGCAACATGGTCTTCAAAAACTGCATGCCCAGCCCATATGAGAAGCAGAACAAATTAGCCCACAATGAGTCCTTTGCTGCTTTGGCTAAACCATTTCTTGTTATGTGTAAAGAACACTGAATTCTGCAGAGCAGGTGAACATCAGGTCATTTCTTTTTCCAGACCTTAGCCTGTACACCTTGGCCAAATATGTTCCTTTCTGCACTTTGTTTTAAACTGGGATGAATGCTGAACCATATCCCATAAATATTTGAGAAAATTATTGCAATGTTTTGATGTCACACCAAACCCAAAGCACAACTGCACAAGTGACTGGTAAGGGATGCAAAGGGAAGAGCAAAAGAACTGCACATGTTCCCAGAGCTTTGTCCCAGTGAAGATGGGAACTTTGGAATCCACCCAAAGTGGATGTCAAAGAATATTTCTTCCATAAAATGTTAGGTCTCTTTTTGAACCCATACAAACTTATTAATATATGTCATGCCCTTCAGTTAAATTAATGTGAAAAAGTACCTGTTTCTTAATTTTGGGTTTTTTTTTAAACTGCACTTTACTGAATTCAGTTGATGCTTCCCTAGCTCTTGTAGTGTAGGCCAGAAGGAGCTTTTGTATTTTCTCCATGCTCCTTTGGTTTTGAATCATCTGTTAAATTCTTCACTGATTATATCTTTTTCATTCTAAAATAGGAGATCCAGGCAATCTAGATAGACCCCATGTTGACTCACCTGTTCCTTCTTATTTTTCCTATTTTCCGTGTCCAGACCTTTTCAATTCTCACACCTATTTGGAAGGAAGAAGGAAAACTGTACATAGTATGCAAGATGCGCACATACTGATCCACGTACACATTAAAATATTTCCTATTCTGTAATTTTGTCATTTTTATAGTTATTACTGATTTTCATTATGATCGGAAGTTTTTATTGTGCTAATTTTTCATAGAACTATTATAAATCCAGCGTTTAATTCCTGAACTATAGATCAGGTCTGAGCCTGTTAGTGTGTATGTAAATTTGAGACTTTTTTCTGTTGCCTTACATAAACACTTATTCAAATTTTTTTTATTTCATTTTATGACCTGCTCAGATTTGTATGGTTCTTCTGCAAATTTTCGATAACACCTCAATTTATTACCCTGATAACATGATATTGCTGACAAACATATTTAACTCGTTGTTCTTTCCTTTTTCCAGATGTTGAAGAGCACTTACACAGAACAGATTCCTGTGGGATTTCATTCTCTCCTCCATGAAAACTACACCTTTATTTCTACTCTTTATTTCCTACCTTTTAAACTGAGCATTTTTAGAAATATTTTTACTTGTGGCTATATTCTCTCTCATGCCATGACTTTTTTAAAGCAAAAGCTCTTATATGTCATCACCAAAAGGAAAGGGATGTCGTCAAAGGTGTTTTTTTTGGTTTAAAATTAATGTATATTTTTAACCAAAGGTATAGCGAAAAGAATATTAGAATGATAATGATGCAAGCAAGAAGATAACAAGAACATTAATAAGGCAGTCAGTTGTCCCATTGTGGTAACAAGGAGTGAAAGCAATGATCAGTAATGATAAGGATGGTACAAACGTCTTTAGTAATCTGAACCACTGATAGGAGTGTTAAGACTTAGCTAAAGTTACTTCTTCCAGGCAATAAAAAAGTCATGAATAGCTTCTGACTATGAAAACGAAAGGAAAGGTGCTTAAAATAAATGAAATAATATAAAGTTCTGAACAATGCTAAGATGCATGTCAGTACAGTCACATCTGTTATCTCCACAGTACACAGCTGCAAGCTCCTGGGGACAATGTACAGATGTCCCACACCTAGAGACAGTATGCAGGTTTTTTTACACATTGTTACACTTTCTTTAGTTATATAGTTTCATGGTTATACATAAACTGACCACAGACTAATCACGTGTAGCTAGCAAATAAATTAATACACGGGCATCCTATGACTCAGTCTCTTATTTAGAGTCATATTGCAACTTCTTAAGTTTTCATTATTCTCATATAAAAGTTCGTAGGAGATACAAACCCTTCAGCTCTGGTTCTAGATCATTCTCATCACAGTGCACTCTTGAGATGTAAGGACTGATTTCCCTATATCTAGCGTTCAAATATGATTGGGCAACCAGAAAAAAAAATGCAAATCTTCCTTTTCATTCTCTGTGACTTAGAAGACATGGATTCCTGCTATATGTTACATATTGGATGGGAAATATATCTATATAAATAAGTATGACACAGATTTCTTTGTGCACTTGACCAAAATTCCTGCAGGATGAATATGAGGATGATTGATAGCCTACACACTCCAATCAAGGTTTTGTAAAATTGAGTTTATGTGTACATATAGATTTAGCACTTATTCAATAGACAGATGTTCTGCTCCTAAACTGACAAAGTTGATTTCACCTTTGTAAACTGCACAACATTTGTCTATATCTGAATTCACTTCATAATGAGTGAATTTCAGTCCATCAAATGTAAGAGCAAGAAGTTTATATTCTTGCCTTGCCTCGCCTCTCTTACAGTTTTGAAAAGTTCTGTTTCCTTATGAAATTTGGATATAAATGTATCCTTTGAAAAGAATGTTGAGAATAAATCTTATATTATCAAGGGCATCTGTCTCTTGTTTGTCTGTGAAAGAAATCTTCCTTCATATCCTGATATCTCAGACATAAGGAAATGATTCACCTTTGACACAAGAGAAAAATGTGTTTAAGTTCTAAGGCTGCATTTTTTGTTATACTGGGATATATGATTGAATTATATGCACTGGCATTCACATAGCCATATGGGTCAAATAATAAAAGTAATTTTGTAGATTAACATAACAAATATTTATATATCTCATTGCTTTTGAAAGTGTAAGTTTCACAAGCACATATTCTGTGCAGTCCTCTTCCCTGCTCTCCCAGGAGCTAAAATAAAACAACTAAATATTCTAATAATAAAACTTGTCAGATATGTCTTTTCTGGAAAATAATACTGTTTAAAGACTAAATCAAAGCAAAATTTTTTGTCATTTCAAAGACAGTGTGCTGTCTTTGATACTATCCACTCCCATAATCACACTTCTCAGGCAGTGAACTGAATTTGATCTCTAGGAAGTCACTAAGCTTTTATGTTTGATATCAGAAAACTAAAAATTGATTTAAACACGTTACGAAATTGGTCTGTTCTATGGTTCAGTGTTCCAAATTCTTGCTATCAATTCATTTAGAGAGAGAGATTTAAATATTAATTTAATTCCACTTCAGGGACCATCCCAGATAAATGTGAAAAAATCCAATAAAAAATGAGTTTAAGGAACATATTAAAAATTACATTTATGTATTGACTTCCAGTAAAGACAAAGTAAAACATCTTAAGCACTTGGAATAAAAATGGCTGTAAACTGATTGTGCATTCCAAACCAATCCCAGAATGCTTGATAATTTAAAAAGAGAAAAAAATCCTAATGTTATGGTTGATTCAATGAACCTTTATTCTTCCTCCATTCCATGTGAAGAATGTCTCAGGACTACAATGTACACTTTAGCAAAATAATCTGCCATAAGTTTACATGAAATTAATTTAACTGAATGTTAACTACATTTTAATGACATTTCATAAGCATCAGCCATTAGTCAGCAACTAGAGCACAGAAAAATATAAATAAAAAGATGGTCAGAAAAGTATTAACCTCAGGCACATTTTCAGGAGGAGCATGTACTCACAGTGTTGTATAACCAGTCAAGGTAAGGCAAAAAGCTCCTGGCAACAGAGAATTTGTAGCCTTCACTACCATCTCAAGATGGTAAACAGGAGGAAGAAAATAAGCATTTATCTGGCTTCTAAATATATGGTGATTATGTATTTTCCCAGCTGAAGTTCCTGAGCCATTCCACCATCCACTCCCCTTCTTGTCCTCACCATTTCCATTCCAACTGTTAGAACTTGTATATTCAAAGTACAATTTAGTTTGTATTGCTTTGCATATCTAGATCTAGATTTTGGAAATTGTACTGTTGCCTTTTCCAAAAGAATTACTGTTTGGGAAATGGTATTCTTTCCCCTTCTTCCACTGTGTAAATTGTAGATTTGCCTGAAAATAAACTCAGTACCTGTGGACTGTACTATTGTGATCCTAATTTAGCAGACTGCATCAGTGATTACACTGTTAGCAGGTGTATTCATGTCAGCAGTTGTAGTCATGCAGATACAGCTCAACAGTTCACTGCTGATCACAATCCCAAAGGCAGGTGAAGCCATATGAGGAAAGGAAAAAGAGATGGAAGGGAAGGGAAGGTACATCATTACAGGATTCTTAGAATAAAAATATATTGGCTCCCAAAGCAATGTAACAACTACTCCTTCCTAATCTCTGTTATTTAATTGAACTCATGATCTCACCAATCATGAAGTGTTTTGTAGAATTTGTTGTTTTAAAAGCTTCCCATGGGCATGACATCATTGCTGATGATAATGTAATCATATATCTAAATAGATGAAAAATATTGCCCCTACTCAGAATGCTGCCAAAGCTTATATTTATTTTCAATAAATAAGTTTGGAATACAATATTCAACAGGGTGACAGGGCAGGGGCCCTTTGTTTTCTTTCTACTAAAATTATCTTTTATTTGGAGAAAGTCATTAATCTAGAGAAATTACTATTAAAAATAGGCAAGGACAGTAACATTTATTGAATGTAGTTGTGATAAAGGTTAGAGAATAGGACTGAAAGAGTTTGATTTAGCATTTATTGTTGCCATAATGCAAAATACTGAAAAAAAAAAAAAAGAAAGGTTTTCCATGCCATATTAACCAAATATTCAGTTTTAGGGAGACTTTTTCCTTTCAGTCACAGTATTTATTTGAATGACTTCACACTCTCCATAGACAATTAGAGGCTGGAACAAATTAAGATCCAGTTTCATATCATTCTTTGTCAGAATATTCAGCCTCACTGGCCATCTTTTAGGCAGAGAGCTCACCTATGCAATGATACAAGCATATGTAAGATACTGCATCTGCCCCAGCATGGTACTAACTAATGATTACACTGGTCACTTTTGGTGCCTGTGAGAAAGGTCTCTTGGAGTTGTTCCAAAAGGAGGGATATGCATAACTTGAACTGCTCATGTTCTAACTTATTGTAGAATCAAGACATTCTATCTGAAAATTTCAACTTTCCACATAACAGCATGGATTTCTTTGGTAGTGAAGAGTTTCCAACTAAGAGCACAAATTCCTTTTTTTTTTATGCCTCCACTTCATAACCTTCATGACCTTTAGGAGCACACAGATCCTATAGCTTCTTGCCTCCCAGCAATTAAACTGTTTCTTCAAATATCCCCCACCAACCATTTTCAGAGACCAGATATCCCCTAGACAGATATGATACATTTTTTTCTGTGGTATAGTCGGTTGGGCTGACACAGATGCCAGGCACCCATGAAAGCCATTCACTCAGTGCCCTCTGAGGCTGGACAGAGGAGAGAAAATTTAAGAAAGGATCCATAGGTTGAGATAAGGACTGGAAGAGATTGCTCATCAAATAGCATCATGGGCCAAACAGACTCAGTTTAGAGATATGAAATGAATTTATTACTAACAAAATCAGAGCAGCATAATGAGAAGTGAAATAAGCCCTAAAAACACCTTTGCCCCAGCTTTCCCTCCTTCCCAGCTCTACCACCCACCCCAGCAGCACATGGAGACAGGGAATGGGGATTATGGTCAGTTCATCACCCGTGGCTTCTCCCACTGCTCAGGGAGAGGTGTTGTTCCCCTGCTGCACAGTGGGGTCTGTCCCATAGGCGATAATCCTCCCAAAACTACTGCAGCATGGGTCACTTTTCCACGGAATTCCTTTTCAAGGACAGGCTGCTCCAGGATGGGAGCAGGGCTTCTCTCTCCATGGGTCTCTCACAGGATCACAGCCTCCTCTGGGCATCCACCTCCTCCAGTGTGGGTCTCCTCCATGGGCTGCAGGGGCACAGCAGCTTCACCATGAGCTGCACCATGGGCTGCAGAGGAAGCTTGGCTCCGGTACCTGGAGCACCTCCTGCCCCTCCTTCTTCACTGACTGTGGTGTCTGCAGAGTTGTTCCTCTCACATATTCTAACTCCACCCTTCCCTGGCCACAATTAAAACTGCTCAGAAACTTTTTGGCTTGACTTCTTAAATCTGTTATCACTGAGGCATTACCACCATTTCTAATTGACCCAGCCTCGGTCATCAGCACATCCATCTTTGAAGCCCTCGGGGACTGGCTCTGCTGGACACTGAGGAAGCTTCTGGCAGCTTCTCACCGGAACCACCCCTGTAGACACCTGCTACCAAAACCAGGCTATGCAAACCCAGTACATGTGGTCACTGAGACCTCAAATGAGACTGTTAAAGGCATATTTTGCTAGCTATTCCTTGCAGGACTACTGAATGGGGAATAACCTATTGTCAGCTTGATTATCTTCATGACAGCAAGGCAATGATATTAGGAATATATGGAAGTATAAATAGCTCCTTAGAAAGAGCATAGTATAGGAGAATATGCTACAGTTGTATCATCAATTGGTCTGAAGACAGAGGAAAAAAGTTTTCTTCTCTTTGCTGCAAATGCCAAAACTTTGGAAAACTATATTGCATTTTGTCATGCCTCTGTGGAAATGTAGAGGAATGTTTCTGTACTTTACAGATGAAAGGATCCTAAAATATTGTCCAGTTTTTAGAACTATGTTTTTAGGATATGACATAGGCATTTCTCATCTGCAGCTTTGGATCCCTTAAGCATGACACAATTGGAGATGCCAGAGAAACATCTTCAGGGTTTAATATTTCATTAAGCAGCTTGTTAATTATAAATATAAAAAAAAAAAGCACAAACAATATAATACTAAACACACTGAAATGTATATATTTATTTCTTTGTAAAGGACAAGATATTTAAAAGTATTTATAATACACCTACTAAATTAAGGATGTGTAATGTAACAGGAGAAAAATATAAGGAATCTACAGTCAATATTACATATTATTATCCAAATAGCTGACTTCACGTTTTAATTTCAGAAAAAAAATTTATCTTCATTATCTGATTCAGTCACTTTCTCACAAAAAAGTGTCACTTTTCAAGAAATCTTAAATATCACGGAAGGGTTTCAAGCTTGTCCAACAGTTAAATATGAAATGCTTGACGAATATTGTGTGATGAAATATTTAAGGATATATATGTGTATACTTTAGCAGCTTAATGATAGAAAATTTCTTTCAATACCTTAAAAATTGTAATATTTATTATATTCACTGTTGTCAAAAAATTCAGCAGTGAAACATATATAATAACTACACATGCATACATATGTTCCTTCTATAAATAGACTTGCTGAGATTGCAGAGACCTACTAAATATTGTGCTGAGGCTAATCTTCTAATGAAAGTTATTTTCCTTCTATCTTAAAATATGTTAATATCTGTTTCCACTATGTGTTTATGGTTAGAAAAAATGTATTAGATGTTTAAATTGCAATACTACAATTTTAAATTCTGCATTGACTTTACCCTAACTGAGTTGTGAAACTGAGGGCAAAAGATGGTTATCCTAAGGCAATGAATTCTATGTAGTCAATAGACCACATTTGGGAGCTTTTATCATATTTCTTCTTCCACAGGCATTAACTTGCAAGTTGCACAGGAATAATGTGTTCAATGGCTCTGCTGACAGCCTGGCTATAGGACCAAAAGCAAATAAGTGAGAAGGATGCGTGTATTTCTACACATTAAAGTGATAATGTCCAGGCTGAGTGACCTGAGCACACAGATAGACATGCCTTCTTGAATTTTGGAGGTGAGAAGACTGGAGCAGACACAACCACACACACACTATCTCTTCAGAATCATGTTGCACATGGTGGTGATTGCTTGATGTTTGTAAGCCACTCACTTCAGAATGAACAAGTGCTAGAATGAAAACAAGACCTAGATTTTATCACTGAAACATACCGTAACAAAACCTTTCAAGTCCAACTCCAGAGCATTTGAGTGTGAGATGATACATAAAGATGATATGGATATTAACGTGGTCTAAAAGTCTGTTTGGCAGTTTTGCTCTGTGAATGCTTTATTACCATCCTTATTCAGAAATAGACAACAATTTGAATTGCTAGACACTGCCTAGTCCAGCCAAGGTGTATTTCTCAGAAGACCTTTGAGAAACCCACTTCACACAAACTCTGCTCTGCAGTGGTGGTTACAGTGTGAGTGTCAGACAGGTGCAGTATCAGGCAAATACAGGACTTCCCATCTCCTCAGAAAATGCCTCTCATGGGTAATTTAGAATGGCTGTCTAGATGAAGGGTTTCAATGGAAGGAAGAACATCAAAGTAGAGCCAAGGTTCATGGGAAGAGTACCTCTGTAGTTTAGGAGAAGTAAGGGTTCACAGGAAGGTAGCAAGGTCTAGGTAAGATACAAACACAACCTTTTTTTTTTTTTTTTTCTTTATCTGCAAGGTAGAGAATTGTGCCTGGAGTCAAGTAGTTCTCTAAACGGAACACGAGAACTCCATTTCCCCTTACCTTTGCATGCTACAGCTACCAACCAGGATGAGAATAACCAAAAATGAGTGGCCATTCCAGACAATAAAATTATTTTTATAATATACAGTTTGCTGTATATCAATAGCTTTTTATGTTTCATAAGAAAAAGATGTGTTGAGCAGCAATAAGAAAAGGTGACTGGCTATGGGACCTGAACTGCTACACTTTGGTTTAGGTCAGCCACTGTGGGAGGGAGGAAAGCAGGTTGCTTGTACTTGAGAACCTGGGACATGCTGAATTTGAGAATGGGCTGGACAGACTTGTTAAGCAGGGTGAATGAAAAGACACAGTTTAGAGTTCATTGGTAGTAGACTTGCTTGCAATAAAGCCACAGCTAACTCAGTGCAGGAGGAGAGAAGGACTCATGTTTAGACAACCTGAGCAGGCTATTTAAGCTTTTAACCTTCCGAAAGTCTCCCACATCTGCTGGAAAGCCAGACAAGAAAAAAAGAATTCTCTTGCAAAGGTACAATGGACAAGACATAAGCCTGTTTACAGTGTTTCTTATTTTATGGATTTAAATGACAAAATTTGACTTCTTTACTGTTTAAAAGGTTTTGGTATTTTACTTTAGTATTGCTCAGTATTTTAGCTAATAAAATCTAGATTTAGGAATTGGAAGCCTGTTGAGTCTGTTCATCCTTTCTTGATATTAGGACACAACTACAGTGATACTGCCTTCTGGAAGCTGCATGAAGACATATTGACAAAATTGTGTTAAGACTGAAAGACTGTATTTTCAGTCTTCTGGGAGACTTTTGTCATTTCATATCCACACTTCCATTCACAGCTCTATGCTGCCAAGACTGGAGTACCTTCAGTATTCTGTCCCCTAACCTACCAGTCCAGTCATTTTAGTGGCAGCCCCATAGGCAAACCTGCAGATAAGGAATGATGGGTTGGCACACATCATACCAAAGTTGCAGATCAAAGCAGTCTTGTGTAGAAGTGGTTGATGTTTCTCTAGGTGCCTGATACTTTTAAATCTCTAGAATTACTTAACTGGTTTCACATCGCTTGTGCCTCAGTCAGCATGCCTTATTAACATACAACAGGCCATGCATTTGATACAAAATGTAAAGTAAAAAGCTATTAGCAGCACCACATTTAGTTGCCACCTGAAATAGAATTCAAGATGACACTTATAAATAAGAAACTTCTTATGGAACTGTTACACCAACGCCAGAGGCTGTGTTCCCAGACTGTCTGTCATGGGTCTATCTCTAGTTACTGTGTTATCAAAGTGTTTGGTATGAGCTTTGGTACAAAATTAAATTAACAACCTGTTGAAAACCTTTTATTTTATGAAAGAGACAGAGGGACCCTGATTTTGGCACTTTCTTTCAGACCACTTCAGATCATGCTACTTGAAAACAAGATCTTCCATCCATTTTATAGGAGCATCTTCCCTGCAGGTCATTTCTGTCAGGATACACTGATCAGCACAAAGTCATATGGAAGCGGCCTCTGCCCCTTACCAGACCTGCTAATGCTGTGGTTCACAAGGTTCACACTAGAGATTCCCAACTCACCCTCATCTTAAAGAACAAAAGAATCTTATTATTTGCAATATAAATTCTTGTGTAACTTGAATGACACCGTGGAAAATTTTCACTCTGAGGGCTTGATGTAGGCTTTTTGGGCTACTTGGAATTGCAACTTTATTTTCTCAGTCTGCTTTTCTGGAAAGCCTCCAATATCAAGTGTAAGTTTCTTTTTATTGGCTTTTATTACTGATTGCTCCAGTGTATTATCATTTTCTGATGAATTTTCTGGTGAAAAATGGCAAGCCAAGGAAATTTGGGTTAGATTAGATAATGTCTTACTTCTAGGGTGAATACATGGTAGAAAGCTCATTAAGGCATGCACAGGCTACATTTTGGAAGTGGACAAAGAGCACAAAGATAAAAAAACTTTTAGTCCATGTGCAGATGTGGGACTGCTCTCCAGATTTTAATCCAGAAACCAGGCTGGTGACTGGTATTCCAAACAAGTGTAAATTAATGTAATCCAAACCTATCATAATGTTCATTCAAAAGGAATAATTTGCAGACACCTACAACAATGGTATAAGTATCTTTTTAATGAATGATGTTCTCAACTCTGAACTTTTTGGGAATTTTTAGTATGTATTTAATCTTAAATATTTATTTTTTAAAAATAATAGTTAAAACAAACAGCTACATTTCAAAGTTTTAATATCTGAAGCCATGTGATATCATAAGAATCACAGATCCCAACTAAAAAATACCCAAACAACTTTATATGATAATTTTGATTCAGTTGCAAGCAGCTAGTTCGAACTAAAGCATCCAAAATAAACAGAAAAAGTAACCTTTGAGATATATATATATATATATATATATATACAA